>JANHAO010014073.1:0-15540 GCA_026873985.1 Saraca asoca | reverse complement strand
TTCATTCAATTGTTGATAATCATAACAAGAAGCCTTGGAATGATTAATGAATCTATCCTAAGCAGTCAAGATTTAGCCAAACAGACAGCATATCAAAAGCTCAATGCATTGCCTAGTTTTTCTATCCTCTTCCTAATATTGATCATTAAGCAACAATCATGTAACATCTAAATCAAATGAAGTAATTCAACTCAGATATTCACAGCAAAATAGAGAGGAAATAGGAAACAAATGGCTAACAAATGGAATGCAGAATGAAAGAACCAAACCTCAACATTAATCTTTAAATTTGCAGCCCCTCGGGCTGATTACAATAGTTCAGTCTTCCATGGACTGGAGGCATGAAAAACTACAGAGAAAAAGAGAATAAAAACATCCTAAACTACTCTACACTACTATCTAAAACTGAACTAAGAAGCTTGCCAGCCAACTGGTTTCACCCGGGTAGAAAGAAATAGCTGCTGGGCAGGTAAGAGGTAATGATTATTGTTGGTCTGATTGCTTGCTGCCATTGCCTTGCGTGCTGTGCTCTTTGGAAAATTGCTTCTTTTAGTTTTTCTACTGACTTTCTACTCTCCAGCTGGCTAAGTGTTTGCTAGATCAAAGGATGGTCAAGTGGGCTCAAGATCCATGCCAATTGGGGGGCCTTAAAAATCCAATTATGCAGAGCCCATTTTCATAGCATTACTACCTCTCTGTTGCAGCTTGTTTTGCATGCCCATAATGGCATTTCAGCTCAGGAAGTCTTCTAAGGAAATGTGTCTTTATGTCTCAGCTTCCAATTAGGCTTAGTTTTACCTTAATTGGACCTCTATAGCTCTAGTTATGATTAATTGAATGCACAGAGGTCAGCTGCCCAAGATAATATTATGGTCTTGGATTTAACTCCAATTTCAGGTAGCCAATTGTGTGATTCAGCCTTGGAAGTCTTCATGAAAGTTGTAGGTCTATGTCTTAGATTTCCTACAAGATAAGAATCACATCAATTGAATAAATCTAGCTCAATTTATGACTAGATTACAGAAACTACTCAAAATGGTCGAAAACTATAGAATTTTCCAAATGATGCCAATTGACATTAAATCATACATATACACTAACACAGCTGGAGTAAGTTATTTTTAGACCTTAAAATGCTAAGTGAGAGGACAAATAAATGAGTGAAATATTTTGTTATCACCTGTCACATATCATCTCTTATGTCTCCCCCTTTCATATATCATCTTTTATGTTCATCTAAAATTAAGCTTTAGCTTTTTCTCCCCTTTTTGGCACATCAAAAAGAAATGGGGCCTCATTGAGGAATGCAGAAAAAGTTAGAGCATACAGCAGTGATATAATATTATTATAGTATGAAAGCTATAAAATCAGAATATAGTAAGCAGCAAAAAATTTAAGCAATGATAGCTTAATGTTATTTATTTTACTTATTGATTGATTCTAATATTTGATTTTACTTTCTTTTTAGCTTTTTATTTTATGACTTTTAGAGACAAACTTCAGGGTTTTACATCTTTATTTTGATTTTAACTCCCTCTAAAATAATGGTTCTTTCATTTTATTGAAAAATTTGTGCTTAAAAAATGTGATTTGAAATTTATTGCATGAAATAGTTGAAAAAGTTTATGTTACAGGACTTGAATTGATTATGGAATCAATTTGGTTAGGCTTGAATCGATTCATCAAGGATATTTGGGTTTTCAAAAATTTTAAGTCTTTCACTGAAACTTTGAAAATTTGGTGAATCAGTTCATGAATCCATTCATAGTGCAAATTTTGACTCATGAATTGATTAGTGAATCAATTCAAAAACTCAAATTAAACCTAGAAAAATTTGAATTGATTTTGAACTTGATTCAAAAGAATTGAAATTTGTTTTATGTAGTTTTAAACCAGCAAACTTACACATTCAATCATATATCAAAATTGATCAAATTAATGCAAGTTAAAGACACAATTCACATAGTAATTCACATGCTATATAACTACAAAACAAACTAAAGGAAACTCTGAAGCTCAAGTTAGAAATTATAAAAACAATCATGCATAAAAATTACAATATAACCAGTTAATCTTGGATCCAGATCTTAGGTAGTAATGAAACATTCTCTTTAAAAGTACATAGTTTAGGTAGCCAGACTAGTTTTTCATTTGGTCTTAGAACATAGGTGCCATTTCTAAATGGACAAAATTTGATATGATGACCTCTATGATTACAATAAAAACAGGTATGTAATGAAAATTTCTCTTTGTCCTTGCTTGTTTATAACCTAAACTAGCTTTGTTTTGAGAACCTTTCTAATTTTCTAGCATGTTATTAAGATTTACCTTGCTATCAACAAATCCTTGTAAAGCCTTATTCAAATTTTCTATCTTATATTTGTAAGACTCACAATGATCACATGCTTTACTCTCACTCAGTAGTTTCTTAGCTAAGGTGTTTAGATAACTATTTTCTTTTTCAAGTTGCTTGATCTTTTTGAGCAAATTTTGATTTTGAGTTTTTAATTGCTTTAATTTCTTGTTAACTTTAGTCAATGCTTCATAGGTTTCCTCATACAAATCATCAAATTCATTATCAGTTTGAGCATCAATTTGAATATTGGATTCACTATCAGTATCACTAGCATGAGAGCTATAGAAAAATGAATGATATTTTAATACGTCTATGTCTTCATTGTGTTTGGCCATGAGGCAGTGCTATCCTTCCTTTTTTGAATCAGCCTCAATTCTGCCAATGTAAGCTATCTCCAAGGTATCTAAGATCTCCTTTGCTATTTTACATTCAAATTTTTTTTCAAACTCATTAGAACACAATGAATTTATAACAACCCATTTTACTTTGGATGTAAGGAGATGTTTCCTCCTTTCATCCTTAGTCTACAACAGTTTAGATTTAGGCTACAAAATTCCATTAACTGAAATTTTAGGACATTCATATCCTAATTCTAAGAGTTCTAGCATGTCTACATCTCATGCTTCTATTAAAAACTTAATTTTGTGTTTCCAAAAAGCAAAATTTTTACTATAAAAAATAGGGGGATTGTTCAAGATAGACAATCAGGCAAAATAATAAATTTATAATCCATAATTTATTAAAAACAAAGAGTATCAAGAGCCAAAGCTCTAATACTAACTGTTGGTCCTAGAAATAACTACTATAAAAACTAAGATCTTGCCCTTATTCATTTAGGAAAATTTTATACTCTTTATTTATCTAAATGAATTTAACAACTAGATAAATTATAATGTAATTGCTAACTTTGAATTTCAAGTAAATGCACAGCAAAAGAATTTCTTATATCAAATTATATGGTTAACAATTATATTATTTATTGATTGAATTTGTAGAAAAACTAGATTGCAAAATTTGTGTAGTAACAGAAATTATGCGGAAATATAAAGATAGTAATGAAAAGATTTAAGACACAAATTTTTAAAGTGGTTCGACTTGAATTCAAGTCTACTTCACTGGATCAATCATCAACTGGATGATCTTATTCTATTAGTAACACAGGATTTAAACTAGGTTCCTGTACATCAATTTTACAACAAGAATTTTATAGGCTTTTATAATACCTAAGATACAACAATTCTATATCTAACCTAACAATGATTAACCTCACAGCTAAGAAGAATTACCTAGAATTCAATACACCTCCTACAAATTATAATCAACCTCACAATTCTAGAAGGATGCAAAGGGAAGATCAACCTCTTCCTTTGTGTTGACAGTGGAATTTGGTTCGGGGCCAAGTTCTTATCAATGAGAGATCAGTTCTTTTACCAAGCTATTTTCTATGTTGAGAAGAGGTACAGTGATGTAGATGGACAAGAGGAAGAAGGGAGAAAGGTAAGGTTTTAACGTGGTTCAGCTAAATCCAGACTGTACCAGACCCTACGCTCACGACAGAGATTTTTATTAATATGGAGAATTGTTTATACAGAGTATTAGCTTATAAGGTGTCGGCCTCCTCTTCCTTCTAACAAAGCCTCCTATTTAAGGAAGGGATGAATGAGACAAAATGATTACAAGTTACAATTGTGTTACATCAAGATATAAATGGAAAAGACAGTAAAAAACTAAAATTTGACTGTTGCACGATGTAGGCTGTAGGATAGGTCCCTCCTGTCGGCTGTGGACTTGTATCTATAAGTGTCTGTCGCTCTGTATGGTCTTACCGTACAGAGTGTTCATCATCCTGAGCTGGGGTTCCTAGCTTGGGGTCACTATGGGAGGTCACTGTAGCGACCTTGGTGCCACTGTAGCGAGGTGGAGAGCTCGAGCAAGATGATTGACTGCTTCGCGAGCTGATATCGGGACGACCTCGCTGTGCCACTTTTCGACGATGAGCGAGGTGGTGCTTGGGGAGTGATCTTGGCGACATAGATAACTTAGCTTTTGCTAGGCTCTCGTAGGCTCGAATTGACTTATTGCTCGAAGCTGATTTTTCTATATAACATAAGCCCCCCAACTCTCAATTCGCTTACGGACTGGGAGTTGTGGATTTTTGAGGCTCTATTTGTTCGTGCTTCTAGTTAGAGTCCTTGCTTGGTAGACTGGGAGTTATGGATTTTTGAGGCTCTGCTTGTTTGTGCTTCTAGTCAGAGTCCTTGCTTGACTGGTACGTCATTTCAGACTTCTTGTCTATATTTTCATTCTACTTCAGACCATGCTTTCTTCTGTTTGCCATTTTTGGTCATTGACATGGCGTTGTCGCTCATTTCTGGCCGTTGGATGAAGATCAATCAGATGCCTTCTGGATTCTTCAATGGGCCGAGCGGGTCTTTTTATACTCGTGGGGTTTTACTCTTTTCTGTTGTAGGAGAGTCTGATGGAAGAGGCTGAAAACCCCCTACATTTTTGTTGGCTTTGCTTTAGGCAAAGCTTGTCGAGGCATGGATTGTCTGTTGTAGAGTGTCAGGAGGCATGGATAGCTTGTTGCACGTGGCTTTGCCATAGGATCCATCTGGCGGTCTCCTGAGGCGTCTTGTGCAGATCTCAGATTATTTCTTCCCGGCATTGCTTGTGAGCTGCTGCCTGGCCAGCCAACTTCTTATGACTTTTTGATTTGCTCTAGGTCTAGCTTAGGTAGATACATTGGAGGAATATAAGCAAGAGCAGCTGGAGATCACTGTCTTTCCTACAGGCGAGAGCTCACTGACTGGTAGCTGGCCTTCTACTCTTTTTGTAGGAATGGTAGTGCCAGGCCTTTGAGCTTCTTACCTTTGTTTCTGCATTTATTCTTTTGATGTAATTTTGCCTCGTTGAGTGAGGTTTTTTCACTGTATAAGCTTTTCTCTCTTTGAATGTTGTACCAGATGCTTCGTGCACTGTTGTTTGTAAATTTCTGATGATTAATAAAATTTCTCTTTGGCCAATCAGTCATGCATTACTTTTCTGGTTGCTTAATTTGTTATGAGTGAGAGCGGGGTCGCATGCGAGCTATGCCTGAGAGATTTCATTTGGGCCATGAGAATTCGTCTGCATGAGAGCCATAATTTCCTGTCCGCATGATAACCATGGGTGCTCAGTTGCATGAAAGCTGCAACAATTTTGTTTCAGCATCCTTGTGCTGTAGTGGGCTGGTGGCCTATCATTAAATTTGAGCGCATCACTGAGGTAGACTCTGGGGCCACCTCACCCTCGATCTTATTTTATTGTGGCAAGGTGATAACTCGTAACCAAGTAGGATCGCACGTCCGTACCACAGCAAGCTCGTTGCTCAGTTTCGTAGCAAGCCCATTGCTCAGTGGGACAACAAGCCTGTTGCTTAGTCTCGAGGCAAGCTCGTTGCTCAGCCTTGCAGCAAGCTCATTGCTCAACGAGACAGCAAGCTCGTTGCTCAATGAAATAATAAGCTTGTTGCTCAGTGGTCGGGGAATTTGTACTCTTGGTCACAGTTCATGGAATGTGGCTCACTCTGGGTGTATCGACGGGGTAGGCCTTGCGTCGTCTCACTCCTGGATGATTCCTTGCAATGACAGAGTGAAAACTCTTTTAGGCAATTGGCAACTTACATTGACTCAGCATACAATAGTTGATACAACTAATCGCCATTGATGACAAGTGAATGTCAAAGGATTAGGATATGATTTTGATAGAAGGCTCAGGCTTTTGGGTGGTAACTTGCTGAGCCTATTGAGTGCACCGCTCTGGTGGCCTTACCACATAATCCTACAATCGGCCTCTTCTGATGAGGTCTTCAATGGCGTCTTTTAGTGCCTGACATTCTGAGGTGGTGTGTCTAGCCTCATTGTAGTTAGCGTAAAATCTGCTTTGGTCTTTGGACTTGATAGGCACCCTTATTGGTCTGGGCTTTCTGAAGTCCTCGTTGTGCCTTTCTACGGTAAAGATTTTGTCCTACATATCTGATAGGATGTTGTAGCTTTCGAAGCGACCTCCAGGTCACTGAGGCTTTACCTTCTTCGCGAGATGAGGAGTGGGGTCATTGTGACTCTCACTACCTATCTTTTTGCTCGTGATGGGACCATTGGGGCCTACTTTATGCTTGGGTTCCTCTATTCCGAAGGTTTCTTCCCATCTTATTTGCTTTGTAGCTCACTCATAGAATTCAGCGAGGTTTCGAGCTGGGGACTTGTAGAGGCTTTGGTATAATTTTTTGTCTTTGTGGAGTCCCACTGAGATCACTGTTAAGATACTTTCCTTCAAGGGATTCTCCACGGAGTTGGCCTCATGCCTGAATCAGGTTACGTAGTCTTTGAGCGATTCATCCTTGCACTAGAAGATCATCACGAGATGGCAAGGGGGCACAAGTTGTTTCTTCAGTGCCCCGATATTGATCAACAAATTTTCTTTGGCATTGTTCCCAACTATTGACGTTGCGTGCCGGGAGGTTTCTGAACCATGTCTGCGGTATACCTCCTAATGTAACTAAGAAGATGCGGCATTTGATCAAATGGTTACTTGTTTGCAAGTCCATCTGGATATTGAACACGTCTAGGTGGTCACACGAGTCGTTGTTTCAGTCATACAGTGGGATCGCAAGCACTTTGAGTTTCTGCAGGAGAGGTTGCATTTCGATCTCCATGGAGAAGGGCAAACTTTCCTCATGGCGAGGGTGGTGGCTTTGTGGCTACAGGCATTCTTCTAGTTGTTTTAGCCTTTGGAGGAGCTCCTCCATGGTCGGTTGTTGCTTTTTAGGCTGAAGGGCAGAGCTCTCTGCCCGTTGAGAGCCCCCCAGTCATTGACTATCACGATCTTCATGAGTTTGTCTCTGTGCCTCCTTATGGAGCTACCGAAGTTGGGTCATGATCTTTTTTTATTTTTGAGCCCCTAGGGCTTGAGCCTGTGTCAAGACTTTGACAATTTTGGCCAACTCTCTCACCATGTTCTCAAGTGTCAGTTGGGATTGGCCGGGCATCCTTATCTCTTCATTTCCGGGGATAGGGGTAGAGTGATGATGAGCCCCCATGATTGGGGTGTCCACTGGTTGAATGACTACAATGGTTGAACTTCGTGTGGTCCTTCCTCTAGCCATTGCTTCTACAGAAATAAGTATGGGAAACCGGGTATAGAAAATAGTTGCCCTTCCTCTAGCGCTAAAATGTTGATGGTGGAATTTGGTTTGGGGCCAAGTTCCTATCAACGAGAGATTAATTCTTTTACTAAGCTATTTTCTATGTTGAAAAGAGGTGCGGTAACGTAGATGGACAAGAGGAAGAAGGGTGAATTGCAAGGTTTTAATGTGGTTTAACTAAATCCGGACGGTATCAGATCCTACGTCCACGGTGGAGATTTTTATTAATATGGAGAATTGTTTATATAGAGTATTAGCTTATAAGGTGCCGGCCTCTTCTTCCTTCTAACAAAGCTTTCCTATTTAAGGAAGGGAAGAATGAGACAAAATGATCACAAGTTACAGTTGTATTACATTAAGATATAAATGGAAAAGACAATAAAAAAATAAAATTTGACTGTTGTAGGATGTAGGTTGCGAGATGGGTCCCTCTTATCGACTGTGGACTTGTATCTGTAAGTGTCTGCTGCTTGGTATGGTCTTATCGTGTGGAGTATTCATCATCTTGAGCTGGGGTTCCTAGCTCGGGGTCGCTATGGGAGGTCGCTGTAGCGAGCTTGGTGCTGCTGTAGCGAGGTGGAGAGCTCGAGCAGCATGATTGACTGCTTTACGAGCTGATATCGGGACAACCTCGTTGTGACACTTTTCGGCGATGAGCGAGGTGGTGCTCGGGGAGCGATCTTGGTGACATAGATAACTTAACTTTTACTGGGCCCTCGTAGGCTCGAATTGACTTATTATTTGAAGCCGATTTTTCCATATAACACTTTGTATCCAGATTTCTAGCCCTAGGAATCTAAGAAATTAATCAAGATGGAGTTTAGAAATATAATACAGTAAAATTAAAATGTAAATCTCAATTAGCTAAGCATAAATCTCCAAATTGCTCAAGAAATGGTTAAATTGTTCAATTCAGGTGAAGTAGTGAATATCAAGTGAAAGCTCTCAGTTTCTTAGTTTTCATTGCAATGAATTATGAAAATAAAATAAGGTTTAGTCTATTTATATTTAAAATAAAAATAACTAATTTTTAGTTTTTGAATTGATTTATAGTGATTATAACAAACTTGTAACTAATTAATTGATTTATGAATTAATTCAAATTATGTGAAAATTTATCACCGAATTGATTTATGAATCAATTCAGAAAAGTTCCAAACTTTCAATAAGAAAAGTTTTCTTTATGAATCGATTGGTGAATTGATTCAAGCTCATTTCATAATTTTTCAACATGAATCGATTCAAAAAGTAAAAAAATTGTTTTTATAAAAGTTTGACTTGTGAAAGAACATGTAAGATGTTTGTTTGAAAACTTTTGATTGAAAAACTCATTTTAAGTGATTTATTTTACCTCATTGTAAGTTGTTTTTAGAAAACATGATTGAGCAATATAAATAAGATTTCAGTTACAAAAGATCTTAAGAAATTAAAGAAAACTTAAGACTAATGTAGATCTTTTGAGCAACCTTTGATGAACTTTGAACCTGCAAACACTTAGCAAACAATAAGCTCATAAACATAATATGATTTTACTTAAAATTATTTGTTAACATCAAAATAGAAGACAGTATAGCTGGCCAGGCTAACAGACTTGTTTTGAAGTGAGGGTTGAGTCCCCAATTAGAATAAGAAAGTCTTAATTGTATTTAACCTGTTAACTAATGATCCATTGTGGATATGTGTTTGTGATAGTATAAGGTATTATTTTGTCACTAATGTTAAATAAACATTTATACTTACCTTAATAGGACACTGTACTCACTTATTGTAGTTGATTCACCTTATATGCTGAAATAACTATGTTTAAGCTATCAATTATCGATCATTTATGGATATGTGTTTATGACAATAGGAGGTGCTATTTTGTGATTAATGTTGAATAGACATTTATAGTTATCTCTGCATGATAGTAAAATATGGTATTTTCTATAGGGCAATAATTTGAATTAAATCTCAATGCTTGAGAGCCTAATACCTCATGTTTATGTTGTGGCTACTAGACTATTGCTTGTTTCTTGATGTTGTTGGAGAAAAAATTTGATAAATTTTATACTTATCTTAAATGGCTACGAAACTTCACTATTAAAAGACTTTTATCATTTAGAGTAATATTACCTCAAATTGGATTATTTTGCCTTGTGATACATTTTGTTAGTAGGAATGCATATATAATAATTATATTATGTTGATATTCATGAATTATACACACACACACACACACACACACACACACTTATCATTAGGCTTTTACCATTTAAAGCATTATCAACTCATATGGGGTTTGTTTAGCCTTGTGATATCTCGGATTAGTGGGAGCATATATAAATGACTAATGTTGTCATATTAATGTTTCATTGCCATATGTTATTCTTGAGCACAATTATAATGAAATCTATGTCATACTACTTAATTATAATGTAGAAACATTTTGACCCAGTCTCAATTTTGTTATACTGAGATATGTTGTAGAGTTTCAATAATGCATCTTGGGCAAATGTTATGACCATTTTTGGTAAGATTTACATTTGATCACATTTGTTGTCATGTATTTCTCTATTCTCCACATCTATTTTATGTTTGGTCATGGAAATATAAGTCTTAGCATGTGTAGTATCAGTGTCCCTATCGGATATGATGATCCTCATGTTAGAGCCTTATGATCATATTATCAGTTGATTGTTGTATAGTGTCAAATCATTTCATTATTATGGCTATAATTCATGATATTATTTTTCCTGACCTATGCTGTCTAAGTGGGAGATTGTTGAAATAATATTGTGGACTAGTATAATTAGTCAATTTATTGTAGCTTGGATTATTACATGTCAAATAATATTATTTATTTATCAATTCAAATATGTGATCATATTGTTATTGGGCTTTAGTGTGACACTTAGAATATCCATGGATCTATTCTTAAGTGAGATTTGTTTATTGGACCACTAATGATGGGAAGGCTAGTCCAATTCATTCTCACAAGGAAAGGTCCCTACTCTCACCATATATGTTACTATTGTTGTCATATTGAGATGACAGACTTTAACCTAATGACGTTATTTAAGGTAGAGATGAGTTCACATCTTCTTTTTTCTTTATTCTTTATTTTCTCTCACTGATAATCATGGATAAAGATCATTGATAGTGATTATAAATATCAGATTATCATCATATGCATGTTCAATTATCATCTTTATTATTTTATACATATACATATTGTAGGATATGACTAGATTTATTTATTTGATGACTCCAATTCTTTTCAACATGAATTAATTTTAAAGTTTATTTATATTGAATTTATATATATATATATATATATATTCCTTTTGTAATTGACCTAAACTTATATTTTGTCATGCTTAGGTAACTTGGCATCCAAAATTTACAAAAACCTTTTACTCTTAAAAAATAAAATTTAAGTTATTCAATTTGAGTGAAAGAGGATTCAAATTTGTTAATGTGTGTTTGTGAGTTTTTTTATCGTGTAGGATCATTTTGAGGGAGAAATGAAAATATTTCATGGAGATCAGATAAGGAATCTAAATGAAGTCTCTAATGAAAGATGAAATGCATGTGAGAAACGATGAAGATGAGAAACAAGAGAGTAAAGAGGGGAGGAAAGAGAAGGTAGTTCACTATTTATGTATGCAAACTTCCTTTTAAATTTTAAAACTTATCAAATATTATTTAAAAGAAAAAAAATTATACTTAATCTAAATTTAAATTTTTTATTGATAGATTAGAAAAGACAATTTGGGATTCGAATAAAATAAGGTATTCTAGATATTTTACAATGAATATACATTTTAATTAATTTCAAACGATTAAATTATGATAGATAAAAAAGTTAAATTTAGATATAAGTATGATATTTCTTTATCTTTTAGAAAACACATAATTAATTAACATATGCTTTTAAACTTAAATTGGAGATCACTTGTTATTTGTAACACTTAAAAATATATAATAATAAAGTAATAATAATATTAATAATATTATAGAAATAATGGTATTATAAAATAAGCTAGCAGTGTATTTATAAGACTACGGGATAAATGAGTATAATTTATAGTCTCACATATTTCTTTTCCATTAAGAAATAATGTAAATAAGTGTATTAAAGTGAATATTTTAATTTTATTTTAGGTCTAAAGGATAATTTTTCCTTTTTTTTCTTTTTCATTTTTCTCTTTCTTTTCTTCTTTTCTCTAACGTTTGACCCAAGCTCTGCACTTTCTTCTTCCTTTTTCTCCTTGCATCTCCGATAGCTCCGGCTATTTAGCTTAGATCTGGCCATCATTCCTTTCCCTCCACTTTTGGTTGGCTTTAGCCTCCTTTCCGAGCAGCTCTTGTTTTGCTTCTGCTTCATTATCGATCTGCTCCAACTCTGCTCTCTGATTAGCCTACTCTCCGCTTGCCTTTCAGCTTCTTCTTCTCCTTTATTTGTCTGGCTTCCTCTCTTTCTTTGATTAGCTCACTTGATTGAGCTTTAGCTGTTGACATCGCACTACTATATCAACTACTCTGGCGTCACATGAAGGACGTGAACTGGCTGGCTATCCGGCGGTGATCAACGTCGGACGACAGCTTACCAAAGACCATTGGGGCATCGTTTAGCTCCTCATCAGCTCTTTATCGGACTGACTGCTTGGTGAAGCCCCATGCCATAGCTTTTGCTCACCAGGCTGAACTGAGAGTTCTGCTCGTTGAACTAAATGCCGGCCACAATAGCTCCCTCTTCAGGTGGTGCCATCATTGCTACTTCCAGCAATCTAGACTGGCAAGGGATAGCAGACTATTACTAGATTGGGCTCTTCTTGTGTTGCCCTATTGCTGCTCTGTTCAACAACGACAACGTCGCCGTCCAGTTGACTTGCCAGAGACTTGGCCTCTTCTTTACTAACCCAGTTGAAGCGCTCCATCCACTCCTCTTTTATTGGTATCAAGTTGATAAATTTATTATGTTCCTTATTTATTTAGATTGTTTTTCATTGGTTCAAATAATAAATCTTGTTGGTTAAAAATTATTAAGGTTGATAAAATTTGTTGGATGGGGCCACTTTGAGGAAAAACTATAAGAGACATAAGATAAATTAAAATTGCTTGCTACCTTAAGGTGAGTGGATAATTCTACTCCTTTTGTGAACCTCTTTTTACAAATGTTAATAATGTTAGATATTATGATTTGGATTATCATAGATTACTATGATTATTAAGTAATTTGAATGTTGCTAGTTCCTTATTTTTGAAAATAAAACCATCAATTATGATATATATATGTATATATAGAGTGCTACATTATACATATTCTTTTTGAATTATTTATTGTGTTTAATGCTAGCAACTTTATTATTTTGCAGTAGTGGATTATTGAAATTCTTGAAACAAGATGTTACATGAAATGGACAACAATGTTGTTATGAGTTAGTTGGAAATAGTTCTTTACTTTTGAATGCATATTATTATATTAAATATTTTGTTGATTGAGCTTTCTTGAAATTTGAATCCGTTGAAAATTCTTTTAGAAAACTTTCAAGTGCACTTGTGACAAAATTATACCTGTTGGAGGAATAAAAGGAGAATATTTGTTGGAAAAATAAGATGGATGATGATGACTAATATCTGTTTGGTAAGGCTGCTTTTAGGAATTACCCATTAGATTCTAATTGCATATAGAAATTTTGAATTCTTTTTTCGATTATTTGAAAAGTTTGTGAAGTAAGAACAATATTAGTAGTTTTTTTCTATTGAATTGTTTGATAAATATTCTGAAAAATAAAAATAATATTGTAGTTGCTCTTACTATTTCAGATTTGACAACATGCTTATGAACTAATGTTTAAATCTCTGTATATGTGTGTTTTACTATCTTACTTTTAAATATGAATTGTAAACTAATTATTGATTTTCCAGGAGATTATTTGCTCACTAGGTTTCTAAGAAACTCACTTCATTTTCCTTTTTGTTTTCAGAGCTTGAGGCCACTCTCATTGCTCACCCACATCCATTTGGTCCTGAGTCTACTCCTTGATTGGGTAGACTTCTTTTGCCGAGCATGAACACATATTGATGGTGGTATTTTGCCAGTTGGTGTAGTCAAGTTGTTTATGTGATTGTGTTTGACTGTTGCCTAGTAGTTTGTATACATTGTGATGTTTGGGCTTTTGTGGTATTCTGTTTAGTTATACAAGTTGTGGAAAGACATATAGCCCTTAACTGTTGTATTAGACTAGTGCCTAAGGTTGGGAAAATAGGGGAAACCCTGCTAGATTTTTGTTAGAAATTTGATAAAGTATTTTGATAAATGTGTTTGTATTATTTAAGTTTGTCCTCACTTACTATATATTTTATACTTGTTTAGTTGCTCTCCATATAGGAGGCATGTAACATCAAGAATTTTACTACATTATTAGACTTATAGAGGGTTGCCTATTGGTGACCTTCTATGCTGGTCATATGCCATGAAACCGAGTGTGACATTATTTTATTAAAAATTTCAAGGAAGATTAGAATATTTTTCATTTTTATATGTGAAAAGGGAGGTCAAAAGTGATTAAGAGCTTGCAAGTGTAAAGTCCCTTTGTAGGATTGAAAGGGGTAATTACGGCAATAATACCACTTAAGTTAACATCTTTATACGCAAAAGATTAAAGAATAGCGTAAACATGACGAACGTCCTAAACCCTTCGTCATTTTTGAGATACGTGAGCTTTCTAAGAGTATATAATAATATATTAATTTATTTATAATATTTGTGTGTATTAGAATAGACAACAGTTTTCGGCCATGCTCTTATCAAGCATTACCTATTCTTTTAGGCAATGGTTTTTTTGGAGTTTCTGGCAACAGATGAAAAAATCGTTGTCTATTCTTCAATTATAGGCAATAGTTTTTCTTTTTCTTTTTGGCAATGTTTTCACACCATTGCAAGAATAGGCAATGGTTAAAAAGTGTTGTCAATTTGATTAAAGGCAACATGCAGAAATCATTGCCTATTAATAGGCAACACTTATCAATCGTTGTCATACATTATAGGCAATGGTTAAAAAGTGTTGCTAATTTGATTAAAGGCAACATGTAGAAACCGTTGCCTATTAATAGGCAACACTTATCAATCGTTGTCATACATTATAGGCAATGGCTTTTTAGAGATAGGCAATGATTTTTTGATCAATAAACAATATCTTGATACATAATAGGCAACAATTTTCTTATAGATAGGTAACATTTATCAACCGTTGTCATATATAATAGACAACGGTACTAACTATGTGAATCAATTTTTGAATTGATTTACGTAATAGGCAACAGTTTCCTTATAGATAGGCAATGGTGTTTTTATCAATAAATAACACCTTACTACATAATAGGCAACGATTTTTTTTATGGATAGGCAACAATTATTAACTGTTGTCATAGATAATAGGCAACGGTTTCCCTATAAATAAACAACACCTTGGTAGAGAATAGGCAACAGATTGATTCACTTCATGAATCGATTCTCGAATCGATTTAAGAATTGATTCATGAAGAATTGTTTTGAAAATTTTTTTATCGAAGGTTTAGAAATTTTTTTGAATCGATTACCTAATCGATTCATAAAGAATCGATTTTGAATCGATTCACAAGTTGAAGTTCGTTATTGTAACATCTATATATATAGGTCAATATACACAACACATCCATTCCATGAAAAAGAATTTCAATTACTCCAATAGTCAATACATCAATTATTTTGTCCCAAGATGAAATAAATAAAAAATAATAAGATAATTATAAAGAGTATTAACTCTAAGTTCAACAACATAAAAATTCAAATTGAAAATATATTAATTGAAGATTCTCATCATCAGTATCTACATTTAGCAAGTCATCATCACTTTGATTTGCTACTTCACCACCAACATTGTGTTACATGCATAGATGTAAATGAAATTAAAGAATTACAAATGCATAATAAGAAGCATTTCATTTAGTAATAAGAAGAAGCACCAATATA
>JANHAO010014072.1:0-15534 GCA_026873985.1 Saraca asoca | reverse complement strand
GAAATTTGTTCTAATGAACCAATTGACACCAAATCACAAATACATCTTAACTCAACTAGAAACATGACATTTTAGCTCTTAAAATACTAAGTATAAGGGCAATTAATTGTGTCAAATCTTGTGTTATTAGTAAGCCCATGACTACAATAAGTAAGAGGAACTAGCCTTTCAAAAGTCATGATCCGTGAGCAGGCCAAATAGTTCAAGCTCCTCTTTCATATCTTCCTCCAAAGTTAAAAGCTCATCCCTCAACTCCTCAACACCCGGATGTTTAGGAAAATCGATCAAAAAGTCTCGCCATGCAAAGAGACCAGAGAGCATAAGTGAAGAGCTACCTTAACCACAAAGAGGTGGCGAAGGAAGGTAAAAAAACTTCCTAGGATCCTTAAAAAAGGATTGCCCATGGAAGCTTCCCATAACAAAACTTCCTAAGATCCTTAGAGAAGAACCCTTATAGCAGATTGAACATGCTTTTCAAAATTCCACTAAGGGTTCACGTCATCATAAGAGGCTTATCAGGGATGCTCACCAGGTTGTTCTGTGAAAGAAGAAAAATTTCTCATGCCTTATATAAATTGGTCTGATCTTTCTGAAGAGTCTAGAAGATGTCCAGATGTTCTTAATCGAACGGCCCGAAAGAAAAACTAGGTCACCACACCAACAGCTATAAAACATACACAACAAAAGATAAGGCCTAATACAAATGAAGTGAATGACTAAAGCCTGACATGACCATTCAACAAGTTACGAACAAAGACTTTGACTAAACGGCCTTGTGGGCAAAGAACTTGGCAATATCATAGGCCACGGATAGAGGGACCTTGCCTAAAAAATGCATAACTAACTCCTAGCTCGCAGAGCGAACTGAGAGTTAGGGGGGCTTATGTTATGGGCATTTTTAGACTTGGCAGAATGAATCAGCATAGACCCAAAGAATCAGGTCAGGGGCGAGAAGGTGTGACCCAACTTGAATCGAGATCACTGAAGCTAGACAGTAGGTCACGTAGCGCGAGCTCGAAATGTCCAATCAGACAAGGCTACGGCGAGCTTCTCTTGGCGTAATCAGGAACAACTAATGTTTGACAGACAGTCTAAATATTCTACCAACTTGCAAATCAGCTTCCAAAACTTAACAATAATTTGCCTTGCATTTAATGTCCTGCGCCAAGCATTTATTGCCTAATACGGCTGTAATTATAGTTTTACAATGATAAATTATGATGTGTAACCTCGGCTTCTATAAATAGGGAGGGAGAGCCATTGTGCAAGATATATAGTGAAATACATGCAAAAACTCTATAGAAATAGCCATAGACATATGTACTGTTGCTCTATATAGTAAAACAACCGCTCAAAGCTAAAATAATCATCGTAGATGTAGGACTCGTCTTGACTTTAATTAAACCACGATAAAACTCTCCGTGTTCCCTCCACTCTTCCTTTAAAGCTCTCACCATTTTCTTACAATCTTTGCACTCTTAACAGCAATTTGGCTTTCAAAATTCTTGATTGACCGATTACCAAAATCGACTGTCAACAACACCTATTATAGAGGATTCTTTTGAATGGATTTATATTGAAATTTTGGGTAAGCATATTTTTTGAATAAATTGATTATTTTGTATAAGTTTAAATGCTTTGTAACATGATGTATAGATCTGGTTATTGACTATTATTTTCTACTAAACCCAACAATTAGTAATAGAGTCAAATTTTCTTTCATGTTGCAAAGCTCAAATTTATGCAATTTTTTTAATGAGTTCTATGATTAAATTGTTGAAAATCCATAATATATGATAGAAAAATTATAAATTAAACATAATTTTTTTTACCTTTTTTTTTATTGTTGAGTTGCATAAATTAATATGAATTTTATGAATTTTGATATAGAATAATGAGTTGGAAAAATCAAAGTTTTCTAGAAAATTGATTTTACATATTTGAACAATTTAATACAAAATTTCTTGATTTGTGGTTTTATCTAAAAATGTATAATATATAAAATGCACAAATTAATTTAAACAATATACTAGGGAATCATATTTTAAGCTAAGAATTTGGTATTTCATGGCCATTTTTGGGGATTAAAATGTTTTATCAAAATTCAAGCTAATCCATATGTTTTTGTTCAAATTGATAGATGCATTTGTGTTAGAATAATTAGATGACAAAAGGCTCTAAATTAATTTCATTAAATCAAATCGAAATTGTGCTAATTTGAGAACAATTTGAACAAAGAAAACCCCAGTTCAATTAAGTGCATCTTGATTGAAATTAAGACACAATTTTTTCAAGTTTTGTCAAATTAATTAAGGGGGTTAAATGTAAATTAATTTACAGAACAAAACCCATAAAAATTTGAATCAAGATGATACAATTTGGGAGAATTTGAGAATTAAGTCGTTCGGGCATGAAATGGGTTATGCAGACTCGAATTGTAATAGTTCAAGTGAAGGAAATGAACCAAGGCACATCATGTGCTTGGCTACTCATGCCAGTGTGTCATGAGCCAGTAGCTTTATAGTCAAAATCGTGTAGTGCATAATGTTCACTCTTGGCCAACATGTAAACCTTCTAATAAATTCAAGCGATATTTTAATAAATATTTAGAGCATTAAAGATTTTGTCGCCCATACAATCAAAATCCCCTGTACAACATGTCCGCAAGCTAACATGAGCATGTAGTCGAAGCATTAACATATATTGAATATCAAAGAATATGTCACACAAGAAGCCTTTAATGCATATTAAGAAAGGAATTTTTAAAATAAGGAAAGGGACAACTCTTTTTTATTAATATATGTCTTATTACATAGTTCTGAGTGTATAGGAGGAGTATCTCTAAGCTTCACACTTTAATCCTTAACCCGAGTTAGAGTGCCGACCCAATTATTAGGCGCACCCTCCTTAAAGAGTATTCTAAGCAAAAGTCCTAATGACAAGAGTAGATATATTTTTCTGAGTTGACATAAAGACTTTTCTCCTAGCTTCTAAGGGTTCTAGTGCACTATCTCATATAGATACGAAAATAAAAATGCAAAGATCACAATCATGTACTTTTCTATGCATAGTGGATAAACAATTAATGCTAAAAAGACACAAATATCCCAAAATGGGAAAAATTCAAAAAAATAATCTACAAGTGTATTTGCTTTTAAATTCACACAACAAGGCCTCCTTTTCATGTTTGATTTTTATGCCAAATTTCATCCAAAATCGAGCATGTTTACCTATCAAATTGGTTCACAAGGTTGACTTGTGATATTCTCCCCCACTTCAAATGTCAATGCCCTCATTGATGCCTTAATCTGACATAACTTCTATGAAGGTTTCTCCTTTTGAGCGGTAGCTTCAATCTTCATATGGGTTTTCAACCTACTCCACTCAAACTTTTTTTTGACCATTTTGTTTATCTCTTTAAGCTATCATCATTCGAGAGGCTTTGATAAATAGTACCCTTAACTTGACATAGCTTTCAAGGTCATTGTCAGTTTGCTACTCCTTAACTCCTCCCTAGACTTCCTCTTAGCTCTGTCTCCTTGAACTAGCACCATTAAACATTTGCTTTCCCTATAACTTTTGGGTATTTGCCTTTGTAACTTCAGTGTCTTATTCGATACTGCTTTTACAGACTTTGTATTCTACCTCTGTAGATTCAACTTCATTTTTCTAACATAAACTCACATGTTATTGTTACCACAACTCTCCTGATTTTGTTACCTCTGCATCTTTATCTATCTTACTACTTTTGCAACATTTGGGTTATTACCTTTGTAACTTGTGCTTGCTTCACTACCTTTGCAACTTGTAACACATTGTCCTTGCACAACTCTCGATTCATCTCACTACCTCTGTAGCTTAAGTGTGTGCTACCTATAAGCATGTGTGCTTGCTTGGCATTTTGGACGTCTATTGATAGATAGCCCCATATCCAATGTCCTATACCACCAATGTAAGATATATAAGTCTTATATCTTGTTCACATGCAAGTCCTATACCTTACTCACAAAACATGGCTTGCTCCCATGTCCCATACCTTATTTATAAGTTTGCTCATGTTGGGTTCAATCAATTCACTATACTTCCACTACACAACTTTCACACTCAATTTAATCTTCCTAACCTTTTCTGAATTGACAACCTCATGATGACCATCCCACTCCACTTGGAGTCAATGTTATATAGTATCTTGACCCTCATGACCTCTCCTAGGTTTGTACACTTAAGTGTTATTTCCTCGAAGTTGATACTGGCTCACCTCGTGCTACCCTCATAGCTAATCGCTAGCATCTTACCCTTATAACATTTTCTTTAATGATGAATGCCCTCTCTTTTGGCATTTCTCGAGCAACATCCCTCTTTAAGACTTCTTTTTTTAGCACATCCTCATGATGGCTCCCCACATCAATGGCTTTGATGGTTGAGCATTAAACATCCTCCACTCGAGCTCAAGTTTCAATTTTCCTATATGTAAACAATTATAAATCTCATGATTATTACTGCAAAGTTTGTTTTACAACTATGTAGTGCTAGTCTATTACACCTTAAGGTCATTATCGCAACTCTATTATATGATTGTATAGCTCTAGCTCATTATGCGAGTATCATTGCCACTTATCTTGTGATTATGATGTGCTAGCTCCTCTAGCATCTTGTCTCAAATTTTGTGAATCAGCACTATAGCTCACTCCTTATATCTATATGATAATGCATAATGGATCCCTCTCGGATTATCTCTATCCCGTCTAGGTTTACTCTTTCGAGTAAAATTCATGCCCTTTGACATGATTTTGGACTCCTTTAATAAGATTTGTTTGCTCAACATATCATAAGAGATATGTCATCCTGCAAGATGTATCAACTATCTATTATGGCCACGCTTTTTCAAGCACAACCATGGTTTCACCTTCTAGGCTTTCCCAACAGGTAATATATTTTTCATGGGCATGGTCAAGCTTTCTCTGCAAGACAAGGGTTTCTCCTAGGGCTTCCTTCCACTAGATAGGTTGTTAATTCACTCACTCTCTTGAGTGGTTTGCATTCCCTTGAATGCATACTATAAATGAGCATGTAATTAATGTCCCATGCTATACAGCAAGTCCACCAACTTCTGCATACACATACCTTTAATGCACTGTTGACATTCTTTCGAATGCAATATCTCACACTCTAGCCCTTGAATTACTCTAACTTCTTGCACCTCTCTCGATCAAGTCTTTAGTATTATCTTTTCGTTATTTTGACAAGTGTCTACTTTACTCATAAGTTCCATACACTTTCAACAAGTTGGATCTACCCAAATCATGGCCCATCCAATCTGTTTTCTCTATCGTAACCAAGTTCTAATACTAACTGTCATGGGGCCCAGTAGCTCTTTAGCTGAAATCATATGGTGCATGATGCCTACTCTTAGCCAACATGCTAGCCTTCTAATAAATTCGAGCCTATTTGGATAAGTATTCAGGGCATTGAGGATTTTGTTACCCATACAACCAAAATCCCATGCACAACATATCTGCAAGCCAACATGTGCATGTAATTGAAGCATTAACATATATTGAGTCTCAAAGAACGTGCTACATAAGAAGTCTCTAGTGCATGTTAAGAAGATACTTTTTAAAAATAAGGAGAAAAATAACTCTTTTTTATTAATATATGTCTCATTATACAATTTTGAGTGTGGGGGAGTATTTCTAAGTTCCGCACTTTGATATCTAGCCTGAATCACAGTGCCCATCTAGTCACCGAACGGGTCCCTTTAAAGAGTATTCTAAGTGAAAACCTTAATGGCAAGAGTAGACATTCTTTTCTTGAGTTGACATAAGGATTTTTCTCCTAGCTCCTAAGGGTTCTAATGTGCCATCTCATATGGATGTGAAAATAAAAATTCAAGGATCACAATCATGTACTTTTCCACTCGTATTGGATAAACAATCGATGCTAAAAAAATATAAATATCCCAAAAATGATAAAAAATTGAAAAAATAATCTATAAGTGCATTTACTCCCCAATTCATATCGTAAGACCTCCTCTTTATGCTTCATTTTTACATTAAGTTTCGTCCCAAATCGAGCATGATGGCATGTCGAATTGGTTCACAAGATCGTTTTGTAACATGGTAGCATATGAAAGCCATGCTCTAGCACAGAGGTTGCAGATGGTGATAAAAATTATACCACCAAGCTTCATTCTTTAAGCTCTATTTTTTATAATTTTTCTAGATTTTTCTAAAAATAAAAATATTTTACTTATTTTTTACCTAATTTAGTTGAGTAATTATTTGATGTTATTTAGGCTTAAAACTTTTACTATATGTTTGTTATATATTGGATTGCTATCTATAATTTCTAAAAAATTTTGAAAATAAAAATATTTTATTGAATTATTATCCTATTTATCTAAATATTAATTTCATGTTATTTGGACATGAAAATTTTACTATATGATTTTCATATATTATACTACATCATGTAATTTTTATGGACTAGTTTGATACTATTTGCATATTTAAATATTTTGTAGATCATTGCGTATAATTTATAAAATTATGTAAAAATTAATTTTGCTCATATTATACCATGAAATTTTGTGTAACTATGCACTTATCTAGTGTGAGATTAGTTATATAAAGTTTTACTAAAATAAAAATTTAAATTATGTCTACGAGAATGCTATATTAATAATATATATACCTTATTGATGTAAGATTATTAATATAGTTTGTTGGTGATAACGTGAGTATTAGAATTACTTATTATCTTCTTAAAATTTTAAATATCCTATGGTATTAGGTTTTAGGAATATAACATTTAATCTTTGTATTATATTATGAAGCCTTAAATGACTTATTGATATTAGGGGTTATAATGTAATATTATTTAAAACTGCATAATTATTAAGGAAATATTATAACATGATTACATTGAACAGGCATTTTGGACGTTTATGATAAATTTTATAAATTGTTATTTTCTCAATCTTTCGTTACCTGTGCAATAGGGTTGTGCAACATTTGGGTTCGGTTGGTTTCATTTGCATACCAACTAACCCGCTCCTAACTAAATGATTTATTGGAAGTGCTATAATCGACCGAAACCAATATCCAAATCATGTTTAACCAAATTTATTGGTTTTATATGGTTTAAAATGATTCAACTATTCATTTTTTTCTTGCTTTTTTTTTATAGTATTCGGGTTAACCTTCTTATATGAAGATTTTCATTTTCCTGATATGCTCAATTGAATCTTCCAATAAATATACCATCACCAATCAATCACAGAGATACAAACTAGATTAAATAAGTCTAAAATTCATTAAAAATTAAATAACATATAGTAATACCTATTTAAATACAATAAGCATTAGAAACATGACAATAATATATTAATCAAGTTTAAAAATCATCTACATTCTTGCAACTAGAATAATAGAATTCTTCACACTGTTAACAACTAATAGTAGTGAGTAAACTATTTCAAAATAGCATAAACATATAAACTAAAACCAGAATGAAAAATAAAATAAAATTTTTTCCTAAAATATATTGCCTCATGCAACTATACTATACCCAGACATTAAGACAATGTGATGATCATTTGTATATTAGAAATAAAAAAAATGCCTATATATCTATACCATTTGCCACATAGGTTGTACTAGTGGCAACCCAAAAATGTATTCTTCCTATGCACCATTCTAAAAAGGTTAACAGTGCTCAACGAAAGTGTTAGCCTTTGTTGTATTATAATTATGAATTGTAATGATTTCAAAAAAAGTACTAGATGGTATCATATCAAATTTATCAAAAATGACTTGAGAGACATCATTTGTAATAGAAACCTATGAAAAAAAAAAGAATAAAAATTAGTCATCATGTGCTCAATAATTCAAGTTTTCAACAATGAAATGGAGAAACACAAACTATAAAATAACCCTTCATTATATTAGCCAACAGCCATAGACCATTGTGAATCTCTTACTGTTGTTACTACCTTCCACCACTTTCAATTAGACCAACCCCATTGTTATTTCCAATTCTAAAAGAACCATCACCAGTAGATGTAGTTGTTGCTACCATTACCTCTAGCAAAAAAAAATATAAAATAGAAGAGCAAATTTAACTAAGAAATAAAATAGACAAATACAATAAAATAATAAATAATTTTAAAATGTTATAAATATCATTACCTTGCTCAATCTTTTCAAGTTTCTTGTTGAATTCAATGTCTTGGAAGTGATATTTTGTGGGCATCAACTAGTTTTGAGTGTATATTAATGCCTCAACTGTGTTTGGGGAAAGGAAGCTTCTAAAGACATCTAAAACATGTTTTTTTATGCTGAATGCAAATTCTGAAGCTACTATTGAGACCAAAACAACTAACAAATCCTTTGCCATCTTTGAGAACCAAGAATCTAAACTCATCTAATTTCCACAAGCTAACACATCACAGTTATCATCTTCATCTACACATGCTTCATTCAAGTACCTTTCTAACTCATTCTTAGCCTAAATTGTATCTTTTTGTCTCAAATGTGACCTAAATGCTGTAATTCTTGCTTTGGGCATAGTTGGTTACCCATGTTCAACCCCCTTAAATGAAGATGACCCTATTACATTATTGGATGAAATGATAGGCTATCTATATTCAATAGCATACTACTCATACAACTTACCGATTTTATCTTTCACTCTTTTAACAACTAACTCGGCCACTTCTTCCTCATAAATGTCCCCAAAAGACCACTTGATGTGAGCCAATTTATACTTTAGATCTAGGACATTAGCAAACAAAAAAAAAATAAAGGGTTCATGTTTTCAATTTTCCTTAATACTTGTCATAATTTTTTTGTCATA
This sequence comes from Saraca asoca, assembly GCA_026873985.1. Classification (NCBI taxonomy): domain Eukaryota; kingdom Viridiplantae; phylum Streptophyta; class Magnoliopsida; order Fabales; family Fabaceae; genus Saraca; species Saraca asoca. The sequence goes on along the minus strand of JANHAO010014072.1, from coordinate 6,678 downwards.
TCCATTGCTATGAAATACAAAACAAAATCACAATTTTCATCCTTAGTCCAATCATTTAACTCACTTTGCACTAAAGAAGGATGAATAAATGTAATGTTTAAGGTCAAATACAATGATCCAAAGAATGAAAGAGTAAAATCATAAAAGATTTTAAGGAATTTGATAAAGGCCCAAGCATTATTCCAATCCTCAATGCTTGGAGGGCCTTCCCATTTATCATCCTCACAAAAATGAAACAAGTAATCTATATCTTCATCTTCTAATCTCTCAAATGCCTTTTGAAACTTTTCAATAGCTCCTAACATCATATAAGTATAGTTCTATCTTGTTGGAACATTAAGGCACATTAAAGCCTTGTGAGTGATGTGTTTTTGTGCAATGGCATATTTAAAATTAGAATGCCTTCCAATAGAAGATCTCACATGCCTCACAACATTCCTAATAGCTAATATGGAGGAATGGAGATCCTTCAATCCTTCATTAACCACTAAATTCAGTATGTGGGTACAACCCTTAACATGCGCCAATTCCCTATTCATAACCAACCCTTTCCAGCTCTTCAATTTTTTCTTTAAATAGGACATGGATCCATCATTAGAGCCAGCATTGTCAACTGTTACATTAAAAACCCTCCTCAAATCCCACTCATTTAGGCATGTTTCAATTTGTTTGCCCATGGTTTCCTTCTTATGATTTTGCTATAAGATAGAAATTAAGAATTTTTTTTGCCACTTCCACTCATTATCTATGAAGTGTGCAGTCAAAGCCATATAATTCAAATTTTGGATAGAGCTTTAGCAATTAGTTATAAGGAAAACTCTAGAGCAATCAAACTTTAACAAAGCCTTGACCCCAACTTTTTTTTTTCCAAAAATAACTTATAATGGTCCCTAGCAAAAATAAATCTAAAGGGAACAATCAATTGAGGTTGGCATCTTTTCATCATATACTTAAACCCAGAACCCTTTACTAGCTTAACTAGTTGCTTATTTGCAATCACAAACACAGATATTGCCCTCTTACATTTTTCAAAATCATACACATGAGGCACAGACCCAACTAAAGTAGTTTTATTAGAGGTTCTTTCAAAATCTAATATTTGTTGCTTAGGGTCAGACTTCAATACATATGGATATTTAGGACACTTAGTCATATGACCTAACATATTTGAAGTACTATGACCTTTATTACCACATAGAAATCTAATGTCATAATACTTGCATTCAATAGTTCGTTCACTTACCTAATTCTTAGGCACTTTATTGAAGAATTCTTATGCTAGTGACCTCTTCCGAGTCTCAATGCTAGCTTGTTGGTTTGCATAAGGTTTCCTTTTGGTTAGTGTTCTCTTTGGTGGTATTTTCTTTGCTCGTCATTTCCCCTTCTTCTTGCAGTAGTAATGAAGGGTGAAAGAGTAGGGGATGCACTTGATCTAACTTCTGCATCATGAACAACAACTATTGCCCATGCCTTACCATTTAAGGGGTCACTAGTGTTTGCAGTTTTAGTATAGATAGAGATTGTTAGCATTTCTAAATATTGTTAGCAAAGTATAAGATTGATAGCATTACTAATGTGATTGTTTTGCTATTATAATTTCCTTGGTTTTGATATTGAAAACAATTTAAATCTGACAATATTTTTTAGTATTTGTTATTTGTTTTACAGGATCAAAGTGCATAAGATTGAAAAGATCTACAATTAGATTTAACAATTATTTTATATTTACTATGATCTTTTGTAAGTGAATTCAAATCAATTTTGATTCAAGCAAAATTCTTATAACTGATATATTGAGGTAGAAATAAACTACTAGAAGTAAGCTAAAATCAAATATTTTTTCAAACAATGTTTTCAAATAATTTTTCACAAGGACAAATTTTATAAAAACTATTTTACATTGTGTAAATCAATTCGCAAATCAATTCATACTGAAGAACTTTTGAAAATGTACTAGAATTGATTCAACAATTGATTCATGAAGAAAAGTTTTGAAAAATATTTTTTTACCAATGGTTAGGATTTTGTCTTGAATCAATTAGGTCATTGATTCATGATATGATTTCATAATATTATGATTTGGTTCATACATTGATTTGCTCATGAACATTTGTTATGATATTCATAAGTGAATCGATTCATTAGTTGGTAACCGCTATGAATCGATTCACAAATCGATTCAAAGACAAAGTTAGTTATTTTTGAAAGACTGTTACAACAACTATAAATATCCCTAACCTTATTTCAAACTTATTCTGTTTTATAACTTTCACATTTCTTCAAGTGCAAAAAATACAAAGCTATCAAAGCTTAACTGAATTTAACATCTACCTCATTAGATCTCACAATTCAAAGGATCTTTAATAAGAATTGAAGAGAAGTCATAACTAGATAATTGAGATATTCATCTCAATTGTTAGTATTGTATTACTTATCTTATTTTTTGATTTAATTTTGCAACTTTTAAGTTGATAGAAATTGTAGATATAAAGGAAGAAGTTAATCTTCTCTTTACATCTTCTTTGATTATAAGGTTGATTATAGCTAGTTGAAAATTGTAAAGAATTCTTTGAATGTCTCGAGGTTATAAGGTTAATTATAGTCTACATGAGATAGAAGAATTATTATATATAAGTTTGCAAGAGCCCAATTTAATTTTTGTATTCTAAGTTAGCAAGAGCCCAGTATAATTCTTGTACATGAACTGGCTGTTCAGGAGCCCAATTAAATTCCTATTATTGTTAATAAAAGTAATCATCCGGTTGAGGATTGATTCAATGGATGTGGACTTTAACTGCGTTTTAGTTAAAGTTGAACCACTTTAAAAATTGTAGTGCTCTTTATTGTTTTTTGCTATTCTTTATAATTTTGTAATTTAATTTTATTGCACAAGTATATTTCTGTTGTAATGCAATTTTGTTTAACTACTTAATTGCTATTGAACAAACTATTTCAACTACACTTTCATATAATCTATTTTTAATTACTTAATTAATTCTGATATTCAATATCAATTCTAATTAGGAACTCCAATTAAGATTCTGATAATCTAATTAGCTTCTTATTGGCAGTGATTTTGGTTATGCCAGAATCTAGCTAACAGAAGAGGTTTTTTTGGGACTCAAACTACAATTTAGTTGTTAACAAAGCAAATATGACATAGAAGACAAGGAAGGGAAGAGAAATAGTGGAGAACAAAAAGCTTTTTAACATAGTTCGGCCAAATTTGGACAGTACCGGACCCTACGTTTATGGTAATATTATTGCTTCTGAGTAAATTTCTACAGAGTTTTAGTATAGCAAATTGAGCTTTTTTTTTTACAGAGTGCTCCTTCCTCCTATTTATAGAAGAGAAGAGGTTACAATAGTAATTTTACAAATTGTAAATATGTTACATCATGTAGTGTACGTACAAGACAAACCATATCTTTCAATTCAACTCCTACAAATTATCTTCTATAGGTGGGACCCTTGTTTGCTGGGTATGACATAAACTTGTCTCCCGTTTAGCAAGTTTCTGGCTGGAGGTCGTGCTTCGCCAACCAGGTCCTGGGGATCACTGCCTACCTTAGCGGGGTTGAGCTCGGTCGAATCATAGTGAGCTCGTGCAGTGTTAGCTGCTGAATCTGCACATTGTGGCCTAGTGTCCCTGAGCAGGTCCTTTTAGACTTATCTTCTACTCAGCTTTGTGAGGTCAAAATTCACCTATAACACTTCCAAATATAAATAGTTATTTTCTTAAAGATTTTTGCTTTTACAAATCAAATAAGAATCCAATTTATTTAAAAAAATATATACATATTTTACAAACATAAAGAAGAGCAAGATCATTTTATTCTATATTTTTTGGAACCAATAACCATGCTTTTCCATCTGCATCATAAAAATAAATTTAGAAATAAAACTAATATATAAGCCTACTTAAAATTAATTAAGCTTTTGATTCTCTCTTTGAGAAAACAACATTGGCAATTAAGAAGTTCTCAATCAAAATTATATAAGGGAAACTTATTCTATAAAAACACATTAAAACAACCTTTTTATCTTATAATAGGCAGAATTAATAAAATACTAGGTAATATGGCATAAGTTAAATCTTTTTTATATCTTATTATAAATAAAGGAGTGTTGATATGTTACCACTAATACTTGTCAACATAAAATTGATTTTTTTTTCTGCTACTCCACAAGTTCCAAAACAATCAAATTTAAAACTATATCAATATCTCAAAGAAGAAACCAATGTTAAAACTTAGAACAGCAAAAGCTTTTCTTTCAATGATATTGAAAGAAAAGAGACAAGAATGCATTAGCCAGAATACACTATTGGATGGGTTTTCTAAAGTAGTAGATATGAACAATGCTTTCAAATTGTTTGAGAAGATGCCTCATAGGAATGTTATCTCTTATTCAACAATGGTTTGTGGTTATTGTAAAGCTACGAACATAGTTATGCCAAGGATGTTGTTTGATAAGAGTCCTATTAAAAACTTATTCTTTTGGACTACAATAATATCTAGGCATGCTGAGAAAAGACTTGTAAAGGAGGCGATTGCCTTGTATGATTAAATGGAGGAAGTTGGCTTGAAGATTGATGATGGGGCTCTAATAAGTGTTTTCACTACATGTTTAGAGTCTAGAATGTTGTGGTTAGGATAGAAACTTCATGCCACCATCAAGAGACTTAGACTTAGATGTAGTACTAAAGTCTCCAATGCATTGCTTGATATGTATATAAATGAAGGATGGAAATGAAGAGTACATGTAGTTAAAAGCCAATTGGGGCTAGTTCCATTGAGTTGGAAGAAGAAGTCCACGAGTTTACAGTATTTGGTTAAAGAATATGATATATAAATTCAAAGTTGTAGAAATCATTTATAGGAACTTAACCATATGTTGCAACAGTGCTACCATTGTCAACTTCTCTTAAAATAATAAAAGTATTATCTGTACAAAGTATTTTTATATAAAGTATAAATTCGTTAGAGAGAAGATATATAAGCATTATACATGTTGCCATAGATGGTATATTTACAGATCCACTAACTAAAGACTTAGATATTAAATTGTCTGCGAACAAGTAACTAGAATAAGTTTGTCTAAGCCTTCCAATGTTTAGGGCTAGTGAGAGTTTCATTTTTCTTACTGAAACCACGAACTAGTATTATTGTTATCTCAGGATTAGTGAAATGTTTATGATATTGTTATACGTGTCATATATATATGTATGTATATATGATGTTGTTGATTGTGCGCATTTGTGTATGACATATCAATGGAAACATTTAGACCCTGTCTTATTAGTGTGTTAAGATTTATTCTCATTTTGATATCTTGGGTAGATATATGGATCATTTCGTAAATATGTACATATGATTACATTTTGATATGTATATATATGGTTTCTCACACATTCCATATTATGTTTTTGGTCATTGGAATATAAATATTCAAAACATGCACTATAAAAAAAAATAATTTAGCAACCGAAAATAGCGACAGAAAATTTTGGTCACTAATTGTGACCAAATTACAACTACTTTGCAACTAATTGGCTAAGAAAAAAAATTGGGCTTTAACGATCGAATCAGCGATCGAATTTTTCGGTGGTAAAAATTTTAGTCACTATTTGGTCGCTGTGTATTAGTAAACAGTGAAAATTTTGAATTTTTTTGGGGAAAACTTCTGTGATCAAATATTTTGATGGCCATATTATCTCTGGATACTTTAGCGACCAAATTTTTTTATTGCAATTTGGAATATGAAACAGAGGACTAAAATGAAAAACTTTTATAGGGACTAAAATGAAAAGTTTTTTGTAGGTGGGGTTATTTTGTAAATTTTTCATAATTTGTGGGATGAATTATAAATTTCCCCACTTGCATTTTTATATAAATTTTTCCCCCAAATTTTTTTTTCATTTTCCTCCACAGACAGCCCGAAACCCGCCCACCTCTCTCTCCTACTCTCTCCTCTCTCTCCAGCCAGGTTGGCATCTTTATGCCCTCCTCTGGTGTTTCGACATTGTCTGGCCGGCTGCCGTCCTGCTCCGGCCACAGTCTTGCCCTGGCCAAGCTAAAGCTTCTTCCTTCCCCGACTGGTTTTCTTCCTCCTCTTTCGATGGCCCAAGCTTGGATGCGGTGATGAACCATGTCGTTTGACTGTCGTCCACCTTCCATCACCCTCCACCGTCGTCCCCGGTGCCTCCCTGTGGTCGGACAAGCTCAACGTTGCCAGTGCCACCCTGCCTCCCCTATTCAGCTCTGATTAGACCATTGCCCATTTCAGCCCGTCTGGCAACACTTCTATCGGCAACGAGCTAGCCACTGACACATCGGAACCTGGTGAGCATTCCTAGATCATTAATTTTATTCCATAGTGATTGTGTAATCAAATGTCAAGTTATTTGCATAGAAACCATAAGATGTAGTGTTGCTAGAAATTAAAAATCTTGCTGTTAATTGGCTACAGAACCATTTCTCTTTGATCTCTCATTTCGTCAATATTTGAATTATCATGTTTTTTGAGTTTCAATGTAGCTAATTGCTGATCATTCTTGTCATATTTCAGTCTGGTTTCTATCAACTTGTTGTAGAATTAACTTGAAATGAGTGTAGCATTTTTCTGTCAAAAGGCTTGGCATATTTATTACAGTTATAGTTGGTTGCCTTTTCTCTT
>JANHAO010014071.1:0-15536 GCA_026873985.1 Saraca asoca | reverse complement strand
ATACTAAAATATAGAGTTAGTTCAAGATTGCTTTTTCTAATTGTTTTTTTAACATTCAAAACTAGTGCTAATGATATAGCTCAGGCAAACACCGTGTATAGCTCTTTATGTTGGCTTCGAGGGAGTTTTATGCAGATCTTGGATTATTTCCTCATGATTTGGCCATAGGCTTCAATCTTGCCAGCCAAATTCCTAGCATTTTTTAGTTGCTCTGGGTTTGAAGGAGTCACTGGCTTAGGAGGGATATAAGCATGAGTAGCCAGGCTTGTTGGTCTTCCTACTAGTGGGAGTTTATCTCCCGGTAACTAGCTTTCTTCCTCTCTATGGAAGCGATAATTGTAGGCTTTGTGCTTGTATTTTTGTATATCCCATCTTCTAATGTAATTCTACCTCGTTGAGGTCTTTTAATGAAAGTAACACTTTTTATGAGTATTGAATATTGCATTTGATGCCTCATATATAGCATGAGTTCCTATAAAACACAATAGAACAAAGTGCTTAGATGACCAGTCGACTATGTTTGTTAACGATTCTAAAAATTGGAACACTTTTGTGATAAATGGCATAAAAGTAAGTCACATGATAGTTGTGAACACTTCAATCATGTGAGCTACGAGCCAAGAAATCAGATGAAAGCTATGAACATTAGGTCGCATGATAGCTACAAATATTAGGTCACATAAGAGCTACAAACACTCAGATCGCATGTGAGCTGCGAATCAATAAATTGCATGAGAGCTACGAACATTAGGTCGCAATAGTATTGGAATGAGCTCTAATGGCTTCAGCTCAAAAAGCTGGCAACAGTTTTCAAGATAAGCCCTAGTGCCTCAACTTAAAAGTTAGCAATAGTTTTTGGGATGAGCCCTAGCACCTCAGCTCGAAGGCTAGCAATAGTTTTCAGGATGAGCCCTGGTGCCTCAGGTCGAAAGCTAGCAATAGTTTTTAGGATGAGCCCTGGTGCCTCAGCTTAAAAGTTGGCAATAGTTTTTAGGATGAGCCCTGGTGCCTTAACTTGAAAGCTGGCAATAGTTTCCAGGATGAGCCCTGGCACCCCAGCTCAGAAACTAACAATAGTTTAAGGTTGCATGCAAGCCATGCCTTTATAAAGCACCATCCCAGGTCACTTAAAAGCTATATCCTGGGAAAATGTTAACACAGGTTGCATAAGAGTTATGGCCTGGCTAAATATAGGCCTAGGTCACATAAGAGTTGTGGCCTGACTAAATAAAGGCCTAGGTCACATGAGAGTTGTGGCTTGGCTAAATATAAGCTCAGGTCGCATGAGAGCTATGATTTAGCAAAATATAGGCTTAGGTTGCATGCGAGCTGCGGCCTTGGGAACCTTGCTGCAAGGTAGGAGACTAATCTTACCAGACTTGAAGATAACTTGCTTTTTGTCATAATACTTTATAAGGAATTTATCCAAAAATTGACAAAAGAGTTCAAAATGTATTCATCATTTCTCAAAATTCATTATAATATCAGTAAATGATTCTAACCTTAGTGACCTCATCTCACTGGGAGTCCTGCTGGGAAGGCCCAGGTCATTACTGTAAAGGCTGCACCATGTAACTCCACAAATGACCTCTTTTGATAAGGTCAGCGATAGCGTCCCTGAGCTCCTGACAGTTTGAGGTACCATGTACGACCTTATTGTGATAGGCACAGAACTCCTATTTGTTTCTCTGTCTGCAGGGAATCTTTATAGGGCTAGGCTTTCCAAAGTCTTCTCTTTCCTTTTTTGTTATGAAGATCCTGTCTTGTGTGTCTGATAAGACGTTGTAATGGTCACGGCAAGCTAGGGACTGAGATCACTCGCCCTTGGGCCTATGGGACTCTTTCGCAATTCACTCATCAAAATGGTCATCTTAATCCACATTGCCCTTTTGCTTATTATCGGTGGAGCCATCTTTCTCTTCTTTCCGATCAGGCTTTCCTAAGCTGATGGTTTCTTACCATTTAATTTGCTTGGAAGCTCATTTGTAAAACTCAGTTAATTCCTTTACTGAGGGCTTATATAAACTCTTGTAGAGTTTTCCATCTTTGCAGAGTCCCGCGGAGATTGTTGCTAGAATGGTTTCTTCAGACGGATACTCCACTGAATTAACCTTAAGTCTAAACTTGGAAATGTAGTCGCTTAGTGACTCATGTTTATGCTGGACGATCATAGCAAGATGACAGGGGGGCATAAGTCACCTTTTCAATGCCTAGTATAAGTTGATAAACTTCTGGTGGCATTCCTCCTGACTATATATTGAGTGAGTTGGAAGGCTTCTGAGCCAAGCTTGAGGTACACCCCCTAATGTGGCAGGGAAAACTCAACACTTAACTAGAGGATCAATTGTTGGCAAATCCATCTAGATGGTCATAAGGATTAGAATCTCCATTATACAGTGGAATTTCAAGGACCTTGAGTTTGAAAGGGAAGGGCTGAGTTTCGATCTCTCTCGAGAATGGCAACTTGTCCTCATTCCGAACTTGATCATTCAAAGCTCACAAATGTTCCTCCAACAAGTTCATTTTTTGGTGCAATTCTTTTAGCAATGGGTTTCACACCCTAGATCACTGATTGGAAGACTGTTGATCTTTTTGACTCCCCTGACTATGGAAATAGTGACCTAAGATTCACTGTCACAAGTGGCGACCTAAAGACTGATTGACTTTACTCAAACTTCCAACTTGTTATTGTTGGGGAACATTCCCAGGTATAGTAGCTTCATTCTGTCTTCGCAAACCCTAAGCTTGCACTTACGCTAGTGTAGTGACTGCTTTAGTCAGCTCTCCCATCATATCTTCTAGCTTGTCCTAACATTGAAGCCTGGCTTGCATTTCGTTAGCCTTAGGGATAGTGATGGCAGCTTGATAATAAGCCGACGAGAGAAGACCATTGGCAGCTCGAGGAGTGGAAGAACTTTCTGTATGGCCTTCAAGTTGGTCGACGATAACATCCAACTTGTTGTTGGCCTTTCCTCTTGCCATTCCAGCTAAACAAAATCAATCAGAGAAGTAGAAGGGTCCCACTAAGCATGCCAAGATGTTGATGGTGGATTTTGATCAGACCCAAGTTTGGCCAACGGAGGGGGTTCTTTTGGGACCTAAGTTATTTCCTAGTTGTGGAGGTGGTAGAAAGGTGCTGAATAGCTAAAGGAAGGAGGAGGAGAACAAAACACACAAAGGTTTAATGTGATTTGGCCAAATCCGGATGGCACTGGACCCTACGTCCATGGAGATATTTTTATTAATCAAAATGGCTTTTATAGAGTTTTGGCTATGGGTTCCGGTAAAGTTTCTATTAGTGTTCTATTACTTTCCTCTCTCACTTTACAAAGGTTCCAGCCCCCCATTTATAGAAGCATGGAGGAGTACAAATAGAACTAAATAAACTGTACATCTGTTACATCAAATATTAAATGTACAAGATTTCCTAGGATACTATAGGATGACTTCTACAGGTTGCTTTCTGCATATGGGGTTCGATGGCCGTGTTTTGCGAAATAGTGGTGCAAGTTGTTTGTTGGCCTTATGCTTAATCCCAGTGAGCTTCTGGCTAGGAGAGGCTACATCCCAATGAGCTCGAGCTCACGCGTTAAGGTTGCTATTGGTTTGCAACCTCGAGCTCGTTCAACCAGCGAGCTTGGGTCCTTAGTGAGTTGGGGTTTCCTTTATAGCGACCTTATGGTCTATTGTACTTGTCCCTTTGCCAGACTTAGCTCCTTTTGGGCTTTTGCCAGCCCACTTCGTAGTGTCGAATTCTATTGATAACAACCTTTAAAGCATGGTAGACCAGTCGATTCCAAAGATAGAAATCTCCAGAAAAGAAAAGGAGTAAAGAATCAAGATGGTCAAATCAAGCATATGGTAACTCCAGAAAAGTCCTTAGCCATGATTAATGTTACAGTTCCATAAGAAAATTAGATACCCAAAATTTGTGAAAATGAAGACATCTCAATAAATTATGTCATGACTGGGAAAAGATGGAATCAAAATGAAATAGAAATTAGTAATATTTTTGCATATAAATGTAGCACTGAATATCATGCATTATAATGAGGATCTTAAACCAAAGTTTGTTGAGGAATGTAGACATAGAGATCATTGGCCAAAATGGAAAGACACAATTGAGATAGAATTGAATTCACTAGTGAAGTGTGAAGTTTTTAGACCTATAATTCATAAAAACTAGTAGGATACAAATGAATACTTGTATGAAAATACAATGATAAAAATGAAATTGTGAGGTATAAGGCAAGATTTGTTGCATAAGGGTTTTCACAAAGACCTAACATTAATTATGAAGAGACATACTCGCTTATGGTGGATGTAACTACTTTTTGGTATCTAATCAATCTAGCAATACATGAAAGACTCAATTTGTGTTTATTGGATGTTGTTATAGCCCATTTATATGGCTTTCTTGATAATGACATTTATATGAAACTCCTTAAAGGATTTAGGTTGCCCTAAGCATATAATTCATGTTCTTGAGAACTTTACTCGATCAAGTTAAACAAATCCCTATACTAATTAAAACAATCTAGGTGCATGTTGTATAAGCATCTTAGTGAATATTTGTTGAATGTAAGTTATAAAAATGATTCAATTCGACCATGCATTTTTATAAAGAGATCTAGATCTAAGTTCATTATGATTGTTATTTATGTTAATGACTTAAATATTATTGGAACTCTTGAAGCGCTTCCAACAACAATAGATTAATTAAAGAAGAGTTTGAAATGAAGAATCTTGGGAAAACAAAATTTTGTCTTGGTTCATAGATTGAACGTTTGGATAATGGAATTCTTGTGCATCAAACAACTTATATAACAAAGGTGCTAAAATGATTCTATATGGACAAAGCACATTTGTTGAGCACCCTAATGGTTGTAAGGTCATTGGATGTGAATAAGGACCTTTTTCAATAGGAGAGAATGATAAAGAACTTTTTGGTCTTGAAATACCATATTTGAGTGCAATTAGAGCACTAATGTATCTTGATATTCATACATGACCTGTTATATCATTTTTTGTAAATTTATTAGTAGGATATAGTTCTTCCCCAACACAAAGGCATTGGAATGGAGTTAAGCTTATACTTTGATATCATCAAGGAACAATGCATATGGGATTATATTATCCAAATGTACCCAAGTTCTATTTAATCGATTATGCAAATGTAGGATATCTATCTGATTCTCATAATGCCTAGTTGCAAATAGGCTATTTGTTCACATATGGTGGTGCAACCCTTTCATGACTTTCTATAAAACAAATTATAGTAGCCATTGCTTCCAATCATGTAGAAATCTTAGTAATTCATGAGGCAAGTCAAGAATGTATTTAGTTAAGATTTGTAATTTAACACATTCAAGGGACATGTGGTTTGTCCTCCGAAAAGGGGTCCCCAAAAATCTTGTATGAAGATAATGCAACATAGCCTAATTGAAAGAAAGGCATATTAAAGGTGATAGAATGAAACGTATCTCACTAAATTTCTTTTTCACTCATGACCTTCAAAAGAATGGTGATGTTGATGTTCGACAAATTTGTTCAAGTGATAATTTGATAGATTTCTTCACCAAGGCACTTCTTACTGCAACATTTGAAAAGTTAGTTCATAATATTGGAATGTATTGGCTCAAAGATCTAAAGTGATATTGTCATGAGAGGGAGTAAATATGCATTGTACTCTTTTTTCCTTAACCAAAGTATTTGTTCTATTGGGTTTTTCTTGATAAGGTTTTTAATAAGGCACTATCCCATTGCATAGCACAAAGAATATTCTTTACAAAATAAACATCCAAAGGGGAATGTTATAAATATTTTCTTAATTATGGATGTTCATGTGATCCTTCATTTTCATCTAACTTAGATAGGATGCCTCTCTTCTTCCTTAACCTACATATGTTACATTTATATGATTTATTTGCTTTGATGGTCCTTTTACTATATAATTGAGTGTAACATTTGGACTTTGTGCCCTATAAATAGTTGGTTGTAAGAAGCATCCTATGTAATTGTGAACAAGAGAAATTCTCCTCTTTTTACTATATATCATTAATTTCTATGGCAAAGGCAAAGTTCCAAGAATCTGTTATAACCAATAACCAAATTTGGGCTAATAGTTTCATCCAACTTAAAATTAGCATTTGATTCACGAAATCTTTTTCACATTCCAAAAAAAGTTGTAAGGGAATGTTAGATTCCCATGTTTAGTTCAAAATTTAGAAAAATTTATCCACAAATGTTTTTAATCCAATATTCTTAGAAACATGGGTAGAACTAGAAAACTTCAGATAGAGGCTAAATAATATATAGAATAATTTGTTAATATATACTAAAACAAAGTATGTGCATATAAGATAAATGCATATCAAAATTAACTTAGCTTTCGAATTATAATTTGAAATACATACCAATTGTTAGATTCATGCTTTATGATTCTTCAAAGAGTAGAAGTCTTCCATAATCATTTTTTTAGTGAAGGTCCTTGCAATTTCTTTTCCAATATAAACAACCAAATTGTCAACAAGACATCTATCTTCCATTGTGTTTTGGATCCTTGTTTTCATTAAGTTTCATTGCTAAAAGAGCTTTTTTTGAGGATATAGTAAAGAGGGCAAGTTAACGCAAGACAAATCAACCTATCAATGAAAAGAAAATTCTTTGACTTTGTTGAAAGTATCAAGGCTCTGCATAACTCAGAAAGTATTGAAATTTTATGAAAATCATGGTTTCAACTATATCAAGTTGATAATGTTATAGATGAAATCTCAAATGAATTTTCTTTGTTGAAGTATTTTGGACAAAATTTTGCAGCCAAATTTCATATATCATCGATTCTAAAAGATTTGTAAGCATTGTTAGGATTCAAAACTAAACTTAAGAGTAGTAATTCCATAGTTTGCTCACAAAGCCTACTATTCAACTCTTGTAGTTGCATATCTATTGTGGCTATAAATATATTAACTTTAAAATGTTGCTCTATGGTAACAAAAGTTTCTATATTTTGACAATGAGACTTGTCTCAAACCCTTGTATCTTGAGCACTTAACTCAGGAACATCAATATCATTACAAATAAAAAATGTTTTGATATCTTCAATCAAAGACTCCTAACCATCATCTCTTAAATTTTGAATTGGAGATTTTTTAGTCAAAACATGATGCATAGCATTTACAATATCTTGAGATTGTTGTTGCAAAGTTTGACATAAAAACATATATGATTCCCAAAATCTATTTCATTAGGTGTAATATGAAAACAAATTTAAATGATGTTAAGGCTAGATAAGCCATTTTAGCATCACCTCTTTAAGAGTAATTGGCTTTGTCTTTGGAAATGGTATTAATAATAGAACAAGTCGAACTTAATATTCTTAACAAACTACAAATGAATTGAGAATGAGAAACCCACCTAATGTCTCTAACTTGTTGCAAGGTGCCAATATGATTTGCTTCTTTTATTATCTTAATCTCATTGTTAGAATTCATGTTTTCAATTTGCACAACTTGGGCTTCTTGTAGTTTATCATGTCTTTTGAAAAACTAATAATAATATTTATGATGAAAGTTAAATGTGTAAAGAATTGATGAACAAATTTAACTTCTCTAAATGCTGGAACTAAAGCCAATAATAATCTATGAGCCATGCAATGAACATATATAATAAGAATATGGACATTCTTTGTGAAATAAAGATTGTAATCCATTCCACTTACAATGCATATTGCTTGCACCATCATAATTACCTTATCCTTAAATGTTTTCAAAAAGAAGATTATAATGAGAAAGAACACCACAAATCTCCTTTTTTAAACTTGCTATATATGAAATCCAGATTGTCTCAGATAGATCAATAAATGGCCCAAGCATGAAAAAGGCTCGGTTCAAAGAGTGCTCGGGACACTAAGTCTCCAGTTCACCTCGTTGAGCAGCCCCCCTATGCTCAAGCTCATCCACAAAAGAACGAGCTCGACCTCATCATCCTAGAAAGGCTCGCTTCCCAGACTGAAGGATTTAGTTAGTGAGGTACAGCCAGTGACCTAAGAGCTTGTTGAGTAGAAGACCACAGGAGATCAAGTCATGCCCTACCCAATGGACACACAGGGCCCATTTGTAGGAGACAATCTATAGGAGTCAAAAAGGAAGATTTAGTCTATCTATTCTATCTCATATATTAAATGTTGATGTAACAGATTTACTGCATGTACAATTACATTTGTAACCTCCTCTCCTCTACAAATATGAGGAAGGAGCCCTCTACAAGGGGAGAGGAAGAAACTTGTATGCTAAAACTCTATAAAAATACATTCAAAATAATACATTACCATGGATGTAGGGTCTGGTGCTACCTGGATTTGGTCAAACCACATTAAAATCTTATGTCTTTCCCATTGCTCTTCCCTCCTTTCTTGTGAATCTTGCTAATTTTCTGCACTTGAACAATAAACGGTCAGGGATCCTAAAAGAATCCTCCTGTTGGCCAAAGTTTGGATCAGAACCAAATTCCACCATTAACATTTTGGCACCGTCTGTGGGGATCTCACCTGTTCTGGTTTGTTTCCTACTGTAATGGCTAAGGAAAGAGCTACTAGAGCTTCAAACGCATTGCCCAACCCTCTAGAAGGGCATGTCTCAACAACGGGTTCTTCCATTACTCCCGTCATTGGTGCAGCCACTGACTTCCCCCCAGCCAGTTCTATTCGACCAATCGCCGCTACTAATAGCATTGATGGAGTACAGGTTCGGCTCCAGTGTCAGGAAAAACTAGAAAGCATGATAGGGGAATTGACAAAAGCAGTCATATTATTAACACAAGATGTGTAGAGACAAGCCGAAGCTGCAACATCCATTGATGTTTCCCAATAACAGCAAGTTGAATGTTTAGACAACTTTAACCAAGAAAATTCCCTAACTCATTGCTCGTAAGAGCAGACCCCAGGTCACAACTCTCACAACCACGAAGACCAAAGGATCCAGTGATCATCTAGCCAATACTCTGGGGCATGAGACTCGTTAGTCAGAGAGCTATTTTAGAAAATAACTCAGCTACAGGAATGTCTTCGAGCTCCAAATGAGCGAGCTCACCATGAAGAATGGTCACCACTATCCGAGGAGATCGAAACTCAAACTCTCCCTCTCAAACTCAAAGTCCCTTCAATTCCATTGTATAATGGGGACTCTAATCCTTATGATCATTTGGACACATTTAATGTTTGGATGGGCTTACAAACAACTAATCCCTTAATCAAGTGCCGAGTGTTTCCGACCACATTAGGATGTGTACCTCGGGCTTAGTTTAGAAGCCTCCCAGCTCACTCAATTGGCAGTTGGGAAGAATACCAATAGAAATTCATTAGCTAGTATGGAGCACTAAAGAGATAACTTGTGCCCCCTTGTCATCTCGTTATGGACTTTCAACGTAAGCATGAGTCACTAAAGGACTATATTGCTAGATTCAAGCTTGAAGCCAATTCAGCAGAGATTCCATCTGAAGAAACCATGCTGGTGACAATCTCCAAGGGACTCTGTAAAGATGGGAAGCTATACAAGAGTCTATACCAGTCCTCGATGAAGGACTTCACTGAGTTCTATAAGTGAGCTGCTAAGCAGATCAAGTGGGAAGAGAACTTCGGCTCAGAAAGGTTTGACAAGAAGGATGAAAAGGTCGGCTACTCTCACGGCAAAAAGATGAGCGATGTGGACCAAGGCGATTACTCTACCGAACAGACTGTGAAGAAGTCCAAAGGACCCAAAGGTGAGCGACCTTAGCATTTGGACCATCACGAGTAGTACAGCATCCTATCAGGTTCCTAAGATAGGATCTTCATGATAGAGAGGGACAAAGAAGACTTTGGGCGTCCTCCAGGATCCCTTATAGGCAAAGAAACCATGAAGAATTTTGTGCCTATCAGCATGAGGCCGGTCATGGCACTTTGAATTGTTGGGCCCTCAGGGAAGCAATCGAAGACCTAATCAAAAGGGGTCATCTAAGGGAGTACATAATGCAACCTATGAAGCAGCAACCCTAGCCTCTTCAACGTAGTGTCAGCCAAGAGCTGAGGGACTCGGTCTGAGTTATACATTGACTATGTACTCTAAATTTTAGAATGAATGTAAATACTTTCCCCTCACTCTAATTGAAAGTTGTTTGCCTATTGGCCCAATGTTATTATCTTTATCTCTTTACTTTGCCTTCTGCTTCCAAGTACTTATAATATCCATAGCTTGCATGCGATCAATTTCCTTAAGCCTCTTTGATAACTTTATGCCAACTGTGACCCCTGGTCCGGTTAAGGCCTCCGGAGCTCATTCTAGAGAAGAATTGATGAACACTTAACCAGTTGAGTTGTGGGCTCGCTAAGGCGTGGAGATGCTCAAAATAAACTCACTTAACTAGCATAGCTGCGGGCTTACTAAGGTATGGAGATGCTCAAAATAAACTTACTTAACCAACGTAGCTACAGGCTCACTAAGGCATGGAGACGCTCAAAATAAACTCACTTAACTAGCGTAGCTACGTGCTCACTGAGGCGTGGAAGTACTCAAAATAAACTCACTTAGCCAGCATAGTTGCGTGCTCATTGAGGTGTGGAGGCACTCTTAAACACTTAATGCTAGCATAGCTCCGTGCTCATTGAAGTGTAAAGAATTGATGAATTGATTACTTGCCTAAGGCAATGAAATCATTTTATTTCACAGCTTACATGCAAGCACTTGCTCGCAGCTCTCATACGATCTTCTGATTATGCATAATCCTTCTGCAGATCCAACAACACTTATGTGTGAAAGTGTTTTTCTTGAAAATGTTTAGCTGATTGGCTATCTGAATGTTTCAACACATACTATGAAAATTTATGAGCACAGAAAAATGACAACATTTTGAGATCGCAAAAATGATCTTATTCATTAAAAAGGCCTCGACGAGGCAGATTTACATCAGAAGGAGAGAAATATAGAAACCAAAGCACAAAGCCTAAAAGCTATTGTTGAAAGCAGAAATGCCAACAACCGGGATGTAAACTCCTACCAACAGGAAAATCGATGAACCCTATTGCTTCTATTTCTCCCCAACCCACAATTCTTCTCCAATCTCGTGCCCAGAGCAATTCAAGAAGTTCTCAAAAATCTGGTGAGTAATGCTGGATTCTACGGAAGAATCAGGGAGAGATGATTTGAAACCCCCACAAGGCTTCCTGGTGGCAAGCCAGAGAAGTTACCTATGAAGGTCACCTACAACAAACCATCTAGACCTCCAAACCACCTACAACAGACCATCCACACCTCAAAAGAGCTTCACTAAAAGCCAAGCCACCATAAACGTCGGCAAGAGGTTTTACTATAGCACCCATCTGGACGTCCTATAGAGAAGCAAGAAGACCTTCTCATGCTTTATAGGTTGATCTGGGTTTAGTGAAAAACCTAGCAGGTAATTGTAAATCCTAGATCAGACAGTCCAGGAGAAACAAGGCTGCCATGCCAACGACCAAAGATTGCAAATAGTAAGAAGTATGGTCTGAGGTAGAATGAAAAGATAGAAATGAAATCTGAAGTGACAGTATGATCGGCAAAGACTTTGACCAAAAATGTGGATAAAGACCCGAGAAAATTACAACTCCTAGCCCGCAAAGTGAGTTGAGAGTTAGGGGCTTATGTTATATATGAAATCCAGATTGTCTCAGATAGATTAATGAAAGGCCCAAGCATGAAAAAGGCCCAGTTTGAAGAGTGCTTAGGATGCTAAGTCTCTAGTTCACCTCGCTGAGCAAACCCCTCAGCTTGAGCTCATCGACGAAAGAGCTAGGCAGAAGATCAAGTCATGCCCTGCCCAATGGACACATAAGGCCTACCTACAGGAGACAATCTGCAAGAGATGAAAAGGAAGATTTAGTCTATCTATTCTATCTTGTACATTAAATGTTGATGTAACAGATTTATTACATGTACAATTACATTTATAACCTCATCTCCTCTATAAATATGAGGAAGGAGACCTCTACAAGGGGAGAGGAAGAAACTTGTATGCTGAAACTCTATAAAAATACATTCAAAATAATACATTGCCATGGATGTAGGGTCCAGTGCTGCCTAGATTTGGCCAAACCACATTAAAATCTTGCATCTTTCCTGCTGCTCTTCCCTCCTTTCTTGTGAGTCTTGCTAATTTTCTACACTTGAACTAGTAAACGGTCAAAGATCCCAAAAGAATCCTCCTTTTAGCTGGAGTTTGGATCAGAACTAGATTTCATCATCAACAAAACTTGATGCCATGGTATCTTTAACATGAACCACATGAAAAAAATTACTCATAAGTATAGCAATCGTTATCAATAAATCTTAAAATAATAGCCATTTGTTCTTGTTTTGACTTATCTCATGCTTCATCAACAATTTTGCAAAATTTTACATCCCTAGTTTCTTTTCAAATTGCATTATATACTTTGCTTGCCATAATTTGTAAGATCTCTTTTGAATTTAGGGTGAGGTGTATGTGGCATTTCTCTTTAGAGCATTTTCCAAAACAAGGTTGGCAACTTTATCATTATAAGTTACCAAAAGCTTCATCAACTTAATAAAATTTCCTTTATTTTTAAAATCAACACTTTCATCGTGCCCTCAAAATGCACATGCCTACAAAGCTAGCCAATGAACTCTCCTAGTTGTGGTCTTGAGTTGTAACCTATTATTTTCCATTTCTTGAGATGTTTGTTCTTAAAATAATTTGTAAATGTGCTTGGACCAATTCATGAGATCTTCATAACACTTGAGAGCCTTTTTATGGGAAAGGAAAATTTATCCACTTGTTAACCTTCTTCCAATTACTGAACCATTAAAATGTAAATGCATCTATTCCAGGATGTGCTATTTATTTCTTACTAAAAATCTAGCCTAGAAGACAAAACATTTTTGTTAATTGAATACTCTAACCAAGCTTGAAATGCTTAATACTAGGAAGCTTGAAATCAATGACGATGATCTCCTTCCCCTAAAAAAGGAAACTTTTTTAGCCTAGGTTGATTTGGCCTAGCCTTAGGATAAGCATGTTGTATTTTGTCTCTTTGATTGGTAGGATATTACCATATTTGTGGATGTAGTCCTAGAACATGTTCCAACCATTTCTTTAGACTTAATTTTTCTACATTTTGAAGGAGGTTCATCTATATGAACAATTGGTATAAAATTATCTCTGATTGGGTGATCAATTGTAGGCAAAGTTGATATATCCTTTGGATGAATATCATATTTTCCCTTAAAGAAATCACCAAGTATTTTTTGCTTTCTCATCTCACAAACCTAAAAAAGTTTGATGTATGTTTATAAGTTATCTAAAATAATAATTTATATTTATTTTCATGTAAGAGTAATTCACAACTAGGAATAAAATTTTTCAATCTAAAGAGTAATTCTGATTTCCTTGCAAATTGTGTTTTAGGAAAAAAATCTGAATATTAATTTTGGTTCATCCATTACAAAAGATAAATATTCTATCTACATATTCCTGCATAAAGGAATCTAATGAGAGCATAAAGGAGAAATATTATAGCATAAATTATAAAACACTTATGTACCTCTGATCAACCCACTGTTGGTCCCAAAAGTTAACAAGAGTTAAGATCTGCCCTTTTTCCTTTAGGGGAATTTTATATTCTTTATTGATCTAGATGAATTTAATAACTAAGTCAATTTTAATGTAATTGTTAATTTTAATTTTCAAGTAAATGCACAACAGAAGCCTTTCTTGTATCAGATTATATCATTAACAATTAGATTATTTACTAACTGAATTAGTAGAAAAACCAAATTATAGATTCTAAACATATACACAAAATATACAAAATTTAATATAAAAAAATGCAAGATAGAATATATGCAGAACTCAAAATTATGTAGTAATGTAAAAACAGTAATTAAAGGTTCAAGACACAAAATTTTTTGAATGGTTCAACTTGAATTGAGATTGCAATTCAAGTCTACTCCATTGGATCAATACTTAACCATATGATCACTTTTATTAACTAATATAGGAATTTAACGGGGCTCTTATAAACCAGTTTTATAATAAGAATTTTCCTAGGCTCTTGTAAGACCTATGATACAAAAATTTTATATCTTTATCTAACTATGATCAACCTCATAGCTATAAAGATTTGTAAGAATTCAATGCACCTTCTACTAATTGTAATCAACCTTACAATTCTAGAAGGATGCAAAGGGAAGATCAACTTTTTTCTTTGTATCCAGATTCCTAACCCTAGAAATCTAAGAAATAACCAATAGAGTTAAGCAATACAATACTATAAATTAAGGCAGAAATCTTCTTTGAATTGCTTAAGAATTAATTGAATCATTAAAATCAAGTGAGGTAATGAATATCAAGTGTAAGCTTAGAATTCCTTTGGTTTTCCTCATAATGAGTTATGTAAAAAGTTAAGTTTGAAATAAGGTTTAGTCTATTTATAGTTGAGATAAATGATATTTAAAAATAACTAATTTTTGGTCCTTGAATCAATTTCTGAATCGATTCCTAGCGGTTATGACAAACTTATAACTAACTAAATGATTTATGAATTGATTCAACTCATGTAAGAATTCATGTC
This sequence comes from Saraca asoca, assembly GCA_026873985.1. Lineage (NCBI taxonomy): Eukaryota > Viridiplantae > Streptophyta > Magnoliopsida > Fabales > Fabaceae > Saraca > Saraca asoca. The sequence continues at coordinate 937 of JANHAO010014071.1, read as the reverse complement.
CAAATCAATTGATGAATCAAATCATATTGTTTTGAAAATAGGTGCTGAATTGATAAGGGAATCAATTCAAAAAAATTTCAAACCATTAGTAAGAAAAGTTTTCTTCATGAATCGTGTTAGCCTAGATTACCCTAGCTGCACATATTCCTTAGTTTTGTTATTGAAAAACAATTTTAATCAATTTTTTAAATTATTTGATATTATGCTTTACTACTTACTTTAATTTATTTTACAAGTTTTCAAAGTATACACAATTGTGATTCAAGAAGATCGACATCAAAATTAGGAGTTACTTTATCTTTTTAGGATCTCTTGCAAATGAGCTTCAAATAATATTTGATTCAATCAAATATTTTCTAAATGAAGTAGAAAAACCATTTGAAGAAAACAAAATTTTATAAAACATCTTTTCACTTCACAAATTGATTTTGACATCAATTTCTATTTTAAAAATGTCTGCTCATAGATGTTCACATCGATTCCTGAAGAACAGTTTTCAAAATTGTTTCAAACCAATGGTTGAGAAAAAGTCTTACTTTGATGTAGTAATTAATGCAAAAGCTTTGAATAACAGACTGTACTTTGATTACCACACCGAATAATTAGTTGTAACCACTTGTAATTGTTTCATAATTGATGCAACAATTGAAAATTAGTTCTTCTATTATAGACGGTTACATTAGTTACAACAGCCCAATTGCTTTCATTATTTAAATGATTTTCTCAATTTTCTTCATAACTTGAAGTGCAAAAATATCATATAAAAGTGATATACAACTCTACTTCATCAAGCTTTTGAGATCTAATTAAAGATTAATTGAGTTCATCTTAGATTGTTTGAGCTTTCATCTTAAACTATGGTATTGTATCTCTTAACTTTTCTTATTTCATTTCTTTTAGATTTCTAGGAATTTAGAAATCTATATAGGTTAGCAAG
>JANHAO010014070.1:0-15604 GCA_026873985.1 Saraca asoca | reverse complement strand
TTAATTGTTTGGGAAGAGACAGAATCATCAAACTCAGGAAATTCAACATGAAGCTCATCATAGGTGTCCTCAATTGATTCAGCAAAAGGTTCCATCTGGTTTGCACTAGTCTCAGCCTCAAGTTTTGCTGGTTGGGGGTCAGTTTACTCATCTTGCAAGATATAGCCAGGACTTTGTATTTGCAACTGACTTAGTGAGGAAGCTAATTGTCCAATTTGAATTTCCAAGTTCTGCATTATGGCCTCTCTTCTTTGTTGAAACTGAATCGTATTGGTTTCCATTTACTTTATCAACTCCTCCAATGTAGGCTCAGGTTGAATAGCTACTGCAGGATCTTGCTCATGCATAAATGGTTGCTGCATCTGCTGATATTGACCAGGATTGCTATCATATGGCAGATTGGAATAGTCCACCCATCCATGGTCATATGCATCAGGGTAAAGCCCATAAATTTGCTACTGCTGACATTGGCCAAGACTGCATCATATGGCGTATTAGAATAGTCCATCCATCCATCCAGGATCATATTCATTAGGGCTGCTGTCATAGAATTTTTATTGTTGATATTGATGTTCACCAAGAAAAATGCCTACTGCAGCAACTTGAGGTCCATAATGGTTTCCTTGAAATGCAGGACACTGGTCTACTGGATGGTCTAACTAAGAATAGATTTTATAAGGGTGTGCTAGGAACTGAGATTACCTTTGCTTTTGTCTCAGCATACGTTGCCCAACTAAGGAGGTCAGCTCCTCCAATCTATTCTCCATTCTTTGTGACAGAGCCATATATATATATATATATATATTCAACTTGATTAACTAGTCTTCTCCTAATCTTTTTAAGCAATTTTAGAATCAAATCCTAATAGATTATGATAGGAAAAGGATTTAGTAATCAAACACTATACTACACTACACATAAGAGGCTGAAAAAAGTAGCAGAAAACTAAAAACATAGAATCACAACAATAAGGGTAAAAACCACTCAAAACAACACTAATTAACATATCTACATATTTTTAAAAATTGCAGGACCACCACAACTCAAAAACTACACATAAGGAGAACCTAAAAATAAAATAAAAAATCTTAAAAAAAAGAAAAAGTGGTCTAAATGATAGAATTTGGCCAAACTAGTGGTTGCTTGTGTAAAAACACAAGCCTTGCTTAGCACAATGTCTTCTAAATGTCCACCAAAATTCAGCTCATTCCGAGATGATAAGTCTAGCAAAGAGCAATGCTACTATAAGTGGAAAAACAGAACCGAAAACAGAGGGAAAGGGGAAATAAAAGAAGCAGCTGCAAAAACAAAATGTTAGTGATAGTTAGTAAATAAAAAACTCTTAATAAGGTTGATAATGTCAAAATGATCACCGACAATAACGCCAAAATTTGATGCGGCTTGTCGAGGCCGATTAGATTAGAAATTTATAAACTGAGCTACCTAAACCACTTCTAGTATAGGCAACACCGGGTCGAGCCTTTAGATTATTTTAGGATGATGATATTAATCAAACTAGGAGCTGAAAATAAGGGGGGTTGGCAGAAACTAAACTAACAGCTACACTAATAGAAACTACAAAATAGAAACTAAAATAACAATAGATAAACCAACCAGCCCAAGGGAATCAACTAACTTGAGATTAATATATCCTTAATCACTAAATGCTTATCCAATTGTTGAAAATCATAGCAAGAAGCCTTGGAATGATTAATAAATCCATCCTAAGTAGTCAGGATTTAATCAAGTAAACAACACATCAAAAGCTCAATGCATTGCTTGGTTTTCCTATCTTCTTCCTATAAGTGATTATTAAGCAATAATTATATAATATCTAAATCAAATGAAGCCATTCAACTCAGATATTCACAACAAAACAGAGAGGAAAAAGGAAAGAAATGACCAGCAATTAAATGCAAAATGAAGGAACAAGATCTCCACATTAATCTTTAAGTTTTGTCAACCCCTTGTGCTGATTACAACTCAGCCTTCCATGGAAGGCAGAAACTACAAAGAAAAGAAAAAAGAACACGTCCTACACTACTGCTACTAGAAAACTAAGCTAAAACTATCCTAAAACTGAGCTCAAAACCTCTAAAACAAAAAGACTTAGCCCAAGCAAAAGAGAAGGCAGCTGATGATAGGTGAGTAGGCAATGATTATGGTTGGTCTGATTGCTTGCTACCACTGCCTTGCATGTTGTGCATTTTTGTAGGCTGTATTCTTTACTTTTTCTTCTAACTTACTACTTTCCAGCTAGCTAAGTGTTAGCTGGTTTAAGAGATGGTTTAATGGGCTCAAAATCTATGCCAATTCGGGCCTTAAAACTCCAATTTTGTAGAGGCCCAACTCACAACAATTCTGCCTCTCTGTTGCAGCTCATTTTTCATGGCTATAATGATCCATTCAGCTCTGGAAGTCTTCATAAGAAATATATCATTTTTGTCTCAACTTCCATTTGGGCTTAGTTTGACCTTAATTGGACTTGTATAGCTCCAGTTATGGTCTGATAAGTGCACAAAGGTCAGGCTGCCCGAGATAGTATTTTGGTCTTGATTTTAACTCCAAATTTAGATAGTCAGTTGTGAGAGTCAGCCTTAGAGATCTTCATGAAATTTGTAGAGCTATGTCTTAGATTTCCTACAAGATAAGAATCACATTAATTGGATAAGTGTAGCTCGAGTTATGACTAGATTACAAAAATTACTCAAAATGGCCAAATTATGCAATTTCTTCTAATGATCCAATTGACACAAAATCATAAATATGCACTAACATAGCTGAAAGTAAGTCATTTTGGACCCTAAAATGCTAAGTGAGAGAATAATTAAATGAGTAAAATATTTTGTTATCACTAGCCATGCACAAAAATCTTGCGCGGGCTACGTCCAAGAAGTGCTTCACACACAAGAATCTTGCGAGGGCAATTTCAAGACCTCGCGTCCAAGAAGTGCTAGTTGTGCACAAAATTCTTCCACGAGCTAGCACGACTGATTGGTAATGCATATGGCACATATCCTTTAAGTTGAAACTTATTAATTTAAGTTGATTGGCATGAATTTTACTTTTATAATAAGGGTTAATTATCCCATTAAACACTTTATGTAACGATTATCAAGTTATGATTTTTGCAGTGGTTAGTCACGTTGCCAATGGCAACCAATTAAATTGCCCATGTAGCGGACTTAGAAAGATAAAGAGTACAAACACAATGCTCAAAGTTTTATTAAAAGAAGTCCCTCAATGAGACAAATTTACATCAGAAGAATTGACACACAAAGTTAAAGTAAAGGCTTAAAGTCTACACTCCCACAAGGGAAAAGAGAACTAGCCTCTAGGAGACAAACTCCCATAAGATGAAATGCAAACAGACATCGTTGTTCCTGCCTATAAAGTATTATAATCAATTATTTGATCTATAATTAATTATTAAGGATTCTAATTACTATACTAAATAAACACTTAGTTGATTATGTCAGAATTTTATGTGGATTAGCATAAGTCCGCTAACTAATTTATAGAGTTGGACTATTAAATGTGAAATAATATAAAATATTATGTTAAGCACAAAAGGTGATTTTATTATTATTAGGATTTGTTGTGGCATTTAGGCTTACACGGATATTTTGTTTTGTAGGCTTTTTCTTATTAGAGTTTCTGTGATAGACAAGATAACCAGTTTATCCTACTAAGGAGAGATCTCAAGTCTCATCCTATTTGTACTTGTAATTGCCTTATTCATATAACAAGGGTTTTTCTCAGCATATCAGGAAATGAGAACTGTGTGCTTTCTCTCTATGCCTTTTATCCCTTTTTTTATATTTTTTTCTTTCGGGCTATTCATAATGAATCTATTTATATTTGGTATAGTACTCAATTATTTCTTTCTTTTAGTAGATTCATAATAGGCTCTAATACCAATTGTTAGATTAAAATCCACAATATAAAAAAACAATCACCATAAACAAATCACAATTCATCATATTATGCAGCATGAATTATATGCAAAATATTACTAACCAGAAACATAAACACATTAGGGAATGTTCACTTTTCATGAGCCCTAGATGTGTTAAGAAAAGGGTTTTAGTCTACATGATCGATGGGGCAATTGTGGTTGTGAGGACTTATCCTTGTAAATTCCCTACTGGTACAGAACACTCGCCAATTAGGGTTCAATGATAGGACTCACACATCAGAAATCCACAATGCATCTAATTTTCAAATTAAATCCAAAAGTCTTATTATTAAGTATAGACTTGATACAATGACTATTTAACATTTTAATAATTTAGGCTTTAATAAATTCTAAACTATGTAAATCCACAATAAAAAAATTATAACATAATTTTTCTCTTTAGGGAATGAACACTATCATTTCATAGTGTCAATCAAATGGATTTTTCAATGTTTATTTAGTATAAAGATTAGAATTTTCAATAATTAACTATATCTCTTTCTATAGATGTTTAGTTATATTTTTAAAATTTTTCAATAATTAGTTATTAATTATAATTCTAATTAAACTAAAAGCTACTCAGAGAAGCTTTTATTTAAATTGGGATTATAAAAAGAGAAACATTCATACTTATACTCATACTAACTTTATTCTGCTTCTTTTTTTATCTTGATTATTCTTATTTTAACAATTACAATAAAAAAACTCCCTTTTCTCTTTTACTTTATTATCTTTTTCCATAATTTTATATTAAAAAATAATTTTCTTTAAATATTATTCAAATAAAAATAAATTATATATAATTAATTATCAAAGAATATGTCAAATATAAGTTAAAATTTATATAATTAATTATTTCAGAATCAAATTATTAAGAGTCATCTATATTTATAATCGAGTATCTCATGTACCATCAAGTCCTTAGTTATTTCCTTTCACATCTTCCTGTCATTGCAGATCTTTGTTGCAAGAAAATGTCTAAACACTTGAGAAGAAGTTGTTGAAAGCGTGTACGCTTGGTTTTGAGTCACGGACTCACGAGGACATGAATAGGTCCACGAAATCCCCGCCGACAAGCTGCTCATGTGAACATTCTCACTCGTGAACGCCACGCCTTCTCTCATGCAAGCCATACTATATATTACTATAGAGAGAGAGAGAGAGAGAGAGAGAGAGAGAGAGAGAGAGAGAGAAGATGAGCTGGCTAAACCTTACAGTAGGCAATATCAATAATCAATCAAAGATGTATACACACAAAGTATATATATCATAGTCATTGTCTAATAAATTTTGTCCTTCGATCTCACCAGAGATCAAACATGCCACAACAAAGTAAGCTGGATGGTCACCATTAGAGAAATGGTAATTGACATAGAAGAGTTTTGACAATAATGATCATTGAAATCTCTCCCATATTTAAATTAGTTTGCATAATCATTTTAGTATAAAAATAACATAAAACTTTATAGATGCATATCTGTGATCTTAATAGACTTAAAGTAAAATCGACTGATCAATGGAAGGAATCATGTGTCGATTTTACAATAATTGGAAGATTTTGAAAATGTAATTTTCTTTATTTTTTTTAACTTGTTCATAATTATAGGCAACTATCAAAATTCATCCTTTGTTATCATATGATTTTTAGTCATCGTTCAATTAGATGTAATGCTCATGATCAGTGATAGACGTAGAATTTTAAATCAGTGGAAGCTAACATACAAGAGAGAAGGAAGAGCTACTGGCAGAAAGGCTCACTGGAGGTCCGGAGAAGTTGACTGGATCGAAGGGTTGTCACCGTCGGGAAGAGCTCGTTGATCTTAGCGCGAACGAATGGAGGATGGCTAATGGAGGACAGACCGACAAAGCACCAGAAAACAACAGCACAATCACATCAGAATCAGCTGGCACGATAAGGAGAAATCAGAGAAAAAGTGTGGGGCGATGTGCCCATCACTAGAGAAAATGGGAAGATGCTCGGCTGAGGAGCAGAGGGAAATTTTATATTATAAGCAAAATGAAGAATTTATGATTTATCCCCTAAAGTTTAGACAGACTTATACAAGATTCCAATTTTAACAAATATTTTCAATTTAGACCCTACCAAATTTTTAATTTAATCCTTCTGTCACATTTCTATTTTTCTTAAAAAAAATTACCCCCACTCGACCAACGTAGATCCGCCCCCTTCTCATGACTTATTTCACTTGTCTATCTATACACAAGACTAAATTTATACTATTTCTACACTCGATATCCATGCAACCTGTAGTGGTTGATAATTCGTTACTCAGTGAATATTTACGACCAATGCTTTAATATTCTCATAGGTGACATACTAATATAAATTAATAAATTAGTTCGGTCTTTAAAAAATTATATATAAAGTAGAACAAATCAAATTTAAAGTCTACAGTAAATTCATATGCAAAGTCCTGTGAAAATATTTTTTATGGAAACTTATTCTATTTTAAATAAAGTCTAACTCTTGATTCCATCTACTTTTACCCTTATTTAGCTGAAGTGTTGACGCTACAAAGTCAAGCTTTCATATCTATCAAACTCAACTGTGTTCGGATTACGGTTGCTTCCTTTAAGTGGTGCCTTTCATATACATTGCGTGTTTCACCATCATTAAATTATTGGGAAAAAATTGTAAAAAAATTCTCTCTAATTTTAAGATGATTGAATTTTGTCCAATTTAATCTTGAAAACTTAGAGTTAGAATTTTAAATTATATAAATTCTTAGAATTAATATTCATCACCATTGAATTAGTCATTTTTATTATATTATATGATTTTTTAATGAATTTTTAATTATAAATTACAATATTATTGTATGTTAGTATATTAAGTCATTTTTTTACACATAATTTTTATGTTATACAATTAATAGAAGTTAAATTAGTTATACAGAATTTGATTAAACAAATAAAAATGGGTTCAATATTATGTGCAGAAAAATAATATGGTAAGTCAAAATATAATAATATTATAATTCTTATTTGAAAAATTTATAAAAAAATAATATAATTTAATAAAAAGAATGATTAAGTAGATAATAAATGTTAATTCTAAGATTGTGTATAATTTAAGAGTCAGATTCTAAATTTTCAAAATTTAAAAGGAAAATTTTCAATTACTCTAAAATTGAAGAAAATATTATACATTCTCTATCAATTATGTAATTTATATATTCAAATTATGCAAAATTTTCCAAGGAGAGAGTTATTTACTTTACTTTTCTGTCGCTTTAGGGAATAAATGTTAAGTAATTCATTGTCAATTTTTTGGAACTAATCTATTGGTTGGGAACATGTGCCTCTGATTGATAACTAGATTTTAGTGTTCTGTACCTACACTCGGAGTAGCTCGCTTGGCGACCTGAGCTTGCGTCGCGCGACCTACCAGCTAATTCCTGCGACCTCATTCTTAAACAGGTTGGGTCATTCTCAGTTGGTGTTATGGGCATTTTTTGGATCAAACAAAATGGATCAGCAAAGGCCCAAAGAATCGGGACCGAGGCAAAAAGGCAAGACTGAACTCAGAATAAGGTCAATGGAATCGAGCTGCAGATCTCGCAGCGTGAGCTCACAACCCTTCATTGATCGAAGCAGCAGCAAGCTCCTCTCGGCATCATAGGAAGCAGCCTACATCTGACAAATACAATCTGAGTACTCTACCAACCTGTAACTCGGCCTCTAAAGTCCGATAATAATTTGCTCCTCATTTATTACTTGACGTCTAACATTTAATGCTTAACACAGATATAATCATAATTTTACAATGAAAAATTATGGCTTGTAACCTTCCCAGCCTTTATAAATAGAGAGGAGGAGCCATAATATAGGTATAGAGAAAAATATATGCAGAAATTCTACGGAAGTAGCCATTGATATATGTATTTTTGTTCAACTTAAAAAAAAAGGCAACTGCCAAAAGTTAATATAATCACTGTGGATGTAGGGGTCATCTGGACTTTAGCTGAACCATGATAAAAATTCTCCTTGTTCTCTCTTCCCTTCTACTGAATCTTTCTCTACTTTACTACATTTTTCACTTCTGTAGCAGTAATTTGGTTCTTAGAATCCCTAGTTGATCAGTTGTCAAAATCCACTGTCAACAGCTGGGTTACTCCGTTGGGCCTTTGCCAGCCCATTTCATATGATTCCAAAAAATTCCCATAACATACACAAATTTTTTCTCCATTTTTATTTTCATTCCAACCTATTCTATTTGATCATGCTCCAAAAAGGGGACTTGACTTATTTGTTTACCAACATAAACTTGATTCAAATCAATACATTACCTCTTACTTAAATAGCCCAATTCCTATTGGTTATATATGTTTATATATATATATATATATATTTGCACATACATATTATTTAATTTTATGTTTTAAAAATTATAATTTTTAACTAAATATTTTACCTTAACGTATAGTATTATTAATTTTTTATAAATTAAAGAAAAAATTCCATTTTCACAAGACTATTTTTATTTAAATTTATTGATTAATATATAACTTATTTATAATTTAATAATTAAGTTTAAAAGACATCTTAAATTTTATACATAAATTAAATTATATTTAAATTTTGATTTATAATAATCATATATCAGATTCATGACCGAAAATTTTGAAATATGTCTAACGTATTTATATTAAAGACTGATTTGTTTTTATCGTTATTATTTTGGTCTTTTACCTCTAATGGAATTAAGTGGTCTATCAATACTTAAGATACCTTATTAATTCATGTGTGTGTTTATTTATTTATTTATTGTTAGGTGATGGATTTGGTGACTGTCATGAGAATGGAAGAATAAAACAATGAATGAGGAGGAGCAGAAGTTGTGGAAAACATCATTTTAAAACTTGTTTTTTAATACGCCACGCAAGATTAGAGATTGTATGTTAGGCTTCTTAATTTTTATATCAAATATATCATTCTTAGTGTCTTGAAAGTTATATCCTTTGTATAGCACTGAAGATAGGCCTAACTAGGCCTACATTAGGGAATGATCAATTGATGATGATATGCTTTATCATCCATATCATAGATAATCTTTTTCTGATACTCTTGGGGTGATAATATTTCTATATTTTGGATTATAATTCGATAATTTTCAATTATAATAATCTTGTTATGTGATGAAATATCATTAAAAATAATATAATTCTCATTTATATGTGTGTCTGATTCTGAGAGAAACTTAATAAAAGAAGTGCGATTTTTTTCGTCTTTTTAACAGAGAAGAATGCTAAATTATCGAATGGAGGGAAAATAAAGAGTTTTTTTTTATTTTCGAAGTTCTTACTTCTCATTATGAGTCAGGCCAAACTTTCTGTGTCCTGTCGTTGTCGATTGCAATGTTTCGAAGCCGAACAACCAAGTTTTTGGTACATGCAACTACTTTATGACAGAGACTTTTGACTTTACTTAACTTCATTAGAATAGAAACTTAATACATACAAAAATTAAAGGTAAGACTTGAGCACACGTCTTCATTTTCATGTTTTATTTATTTTTTTCTCAAAATTAATACAAATAATAATAATCAACGCAAGAAAATATAGATCAATTGTGAAAATGAGAATGTAGAAAAACTTATCTCAATAGCAAAACAATTCATTGATTAAAATATAGATTTACATATTGGTTTCCTCAAAATGTAAGTTGAATTATTTTGATTTTTCTAATTTAAAATACATAATTTTGATTTTTATAATATTTTAATTAACTTAATTTTGATTATTTATTAGACTCATGTCTCGTGACTAACGGGATGCTGTCATGAAGGCAAATAAAATATTTTTATCTAATGTTATATGATATACTTTAATGGCTTGATTTACATATACATATTGGATATTATCTTTTTTTTTTTTTGTTCTCCAAATTTATTTCTATGATATACATGTAGAAAACTCTACCTTACATAATTGGGTTATGCTGTGATAAGTGTTAAAAAAAATTTGTATCAATACATACTCTTACAAGATTTGTAAAAAATTTTGTATAAATTTCATAAATCTTTCTTCAAAGGTTACACTTGATGAGAAAATTTTTAAAAAAATTTTTAAGACAACTTTGAATGATAAAATTGAAACTTTTTATATACTTATTACACACTAGATCTATACACATTTACAACTTTTTGTAACAAAATTACAAGATTTTATATAAAAAATTATAACTTTTTTTTATTAATCTTTTATAAAAGCTCAATTTTTTTTTGAATACATAGGGTACATTATCCTAAATAATTTTATTTTCAGAAGTAGAGCTACCCTTGCTAATTTGTCCAAGTACCATTCATTGGACAAATTAAAAGCTTGGCTTGTATACATTATAGATTTAGTTATATACATTGGTAACCAATGTACCTTTCTTCCCCTCCCTTATACATTCTCTCTTTCTAATAAACACTTTCACTTTAACGAGCACGGTAATCAAGGATCACCTACAACAAGGCTTGAGTTGTGGAGACCATTCCCTTCCAATACTTATGTCAAAGAAATATTCAATATGAAAGTGAAGTGTTCAATAATGAGAAATTATATATATATCCAGCAACTTATAGGTGATCAGAAGAAAGGTATTTTAACAATGCTAACAGATCAACAGTTTGTAGTTGACATATGGTAAATTGGGACCACATATTTGTTAATTTTATGTTCATCACTTGTCTTTCCTCTTAGTTTTGAGCGTTGAGCTTTTCTATAGCATTTTGATTGTTAATGATTTTCAATCAATTGTCTACCTAATTGGTTAGAAAATATCTCTTAATGCCAATTTCTAATCAACTTATTTATTATTCATGGTTTCACCAAATATTTATTTGGGCTTAATTAAACCCCAATTTGGTTGTCCTTGGATGTAAACCCTTGATCATGATTACCTCAAGCCTAACACCCATTCAAAGAAATGGGTTGAGGAGTTAATAAGAGTTAATTTGATCCGTTAATGGCCTTTACTCTTGTCCATTCATTTAAAGCTTTTTTCACTTGTATAGACATTATTTTCTCCAATTAACACTTTTTGCATTCCTCTAGTAATATCAAAGTTTTATTGCTTCAAATCTTTCTTTCTTGTTCTCCAAGACACTCTTATCGATGCTCTCAGCCTAATCTTTCAAGCATTTTTTGTAGGTAGAAAGTTTTCTCCCTCTCTTGCATAAGATTGCCTTCTTTGCTCTGCTAATTAATCTCTATTGCTTTAGTTGTTTGTTGTCTGCATTTTATTCATAAAACCTCTCTTAAATTTTGGGTGAATTCATATCCATAGTTATGATGGCCAGTTCTTCAAAAATCATTCTATCTGACCTTATAACTTACCAAGATCCTAGTCAAGACTAAGATTTAGGTTGGCTGAACAGTAATAAGTAATAATGGTGTTATTGAACCCTGAGATAGACCAGAAACCTTAGACAGTCTTCAGGACAACCATTATAATGAAAACAATCATCTAGAGCTAATTTTTGAAGTCATAGATGAGAACGACGCTATCTACAATCACAACCTATAATAATTTTTCATGTTCTATGGTTAGATAATTAAAAATGTTAAGGCATCACTTCCTTTTTCTTTGTTTCAATAAAAAGTTTCAAAATTCATGAATGTATGTCCACGTAACTAACTTTTAATGCTTGGGTGTTCTTAGAGCTATTTGAGGCCATCTATAAAACCAAAAACCTGAGGGCATCTATTTCCATTTTGTTTTATTTCTTTTGTTACTCCACGAAAAGATTTAGGATTTAGATTTACCTTACATAAAGAATTCATTGAATCCTTTTCACCAACCTTCATTCCAGCATCTATTACTAAAAGGAATCCTTTTTTAGGATATTGTCAAAAAGTGGCTCTCCCTACTGGTTAAGTGACCAGGGGAGCCATTATTTCCTATCATTTGGTTGAAGCCTCATTCCACTCCAAAGAAAATAGAGCAAGCGAAGTATTCAAGGGCCAACCATTAGGACATCGAAATCTTAGAAGAGATTAATCTTTTGGATTTAAAGGTTGTATTAAATGTGTTTGAATTTTTTGACCTTTCTTATTTTGATTTCATTCAATCATTAATGTGTTTGAATTCTTTGACCTTTCCCATTTTGATTTCATTCAATCATTAATGCATTCATCCTACCTTGTGATTGGTCATAATTTCTATTTTGTGTAGATTATCATTTTCAAAAAAGAAGACATGTCAATCTTTGCAAAATTTCATCTTCTAGCCAGTATGAGAATGGTGGAAACTACCTTTGTGAAACCACCATCAAAGTTTATTGAAACTATCCAACACAACACATTCATCATCTGAACAATAACTAATCAAAATTGCAAATTTTGACCATCAACCACTTGAGCAATAGAATACTGAATAACTATAATCTAAATTTGAATAGATAACTACTCAAACTGAATGAGATTCAGAGCAAACCCTTGATTCTAAGGCTCACCAAGAGTAGAGCTCTAGCCAAAAGTGTTCATGCAAAATAGAACCAACATTGTCTATCATTTTGAGTGTGATTCTGATATGTCATTAGTAGAAAAAACAAAAACCAATCAGTGATCCAAAAGGAAAGGAAAAAACTACGATTGTTTCCATTAAAAAAACTTGCTACAAAGTTAATGATGGTTGACCATGTCTTAACGAAACAATGCTAGAGGGTTTCCTTTTTCCACAAACCTGTATGAAAGAAATTCTTCTAAGCAACCCTCCCAAAAATCGATCTATGAAGAAGAAATTGGATTCTATTTTTTAACTGGGAATGGATCACACCCCTCTTGCTTATAACAAAATTTGGTTTAAAAAAAGATATAGACTTGCTCAGAGATATTGTTTTTTTTTTACCAATTCACTGATTAGTTAACAACTATGCCTAACAGTTACAATGGTGGCCTTAGAATGTTGAGTCTAAGAATTATCTAGATTTTACAATGAGTACAAGGACCACAATCTATCATTATAGGATTGCCTAATGATAGACTTGGAGAATGCTTGGAAAAGCTTATTCAAGTGTTCACCGGAGTTGGCTAAGAAGGAAAAATAACTTTAACTTGAATCTAATTGGCCAAGTTAGCAAAATAGGTCAAAGTTTATTAAAAAATAAAAAACAAAACAACCAATTCACCACCCTAATGAATGATTTATCTGTAAAGAAAATATGGCTTATCAAAGACCATGATAAGGAAGTTAAAACTACTAAACTTAAAGCCAAGAATCTCTAAAAGGAGCTTTCTACTTACAAGCTTTATTTGGAAGGTACAAAAGCTAGGTGCAAGCAGTTGAAATTTGACAACAAGATTTTTAGTCAGAAGACCGACAACAAAGATAGAGATCTTTTAGATAAGATCAAAGACTGGGATAAAAAATCTAAAGAGCTCAAAGAAATGAAAAATCTGATTGGTGATGTTTTCATTGAAGGTTTCTATATGGCTCTTGATTAAGTCTTCCTCTAAATTCAGGACTTCGACTTCTCTAACCTAGACATGATGAAAAAGACTCCCAAGCTAGCTGAGGAGCAAGGCGTTGAGTAAGCAGCTAGATAACTAGATGAAGTTATCAACATTGATGAAGTAAACCTCCAAAATCCAAGTGTACTAAATGATGATCAAATTGATAAGGAAATAAAACAATGATGTACCAAAAATTATTAGCCATTCAAATCTATAAATTTTCTTTGAACTTAAATTTCTATCAATTGCAATGCTATCATAGTTATTCATTTGCTTCAATCATATGCTGATATTCTTTATCTTTAGACTCTAGTATTCTCAAAATTAAGCAATCTTTGTTATTCTTTTAAATGAATGACTCAATTCTCAATAGAAGACTTTAGATTCGTATAGTCATTTTAATCATAAGCCCTTCTCAATCATAAGTTTTGTTAACCATTTTAATCATTTGTTTCACACATGGTAGGCATCTTGTGTCATGGTAATTGATTTAAGCATTTTAGGCCCTTGAGTATCTAGTGCCAGAGTATAACTATTTATGCTTAATGGCATCTTTTGCTTGAATATGAGCAATTTGTACTCTTGGCATCTTTTACTTAAGTATGAACAATTTATGCTCGATGACATCTTGTCCTTAAGTATGAGCAATTTATACTCGATGGCACCTTGTGCCAAAATGTAAGCTATTAATGCTTTTAGGCAATTTATGCCTAAGTATAAGTAATTTATGCTCAGTCGTGATGCTCTTAGGCAACTTATGCTTTAATAATTGATTTAAGCTATTTAAGCTCTTGGGCAACTTATGCCTTTGTGATCGTTTTGACCAACTTAAACTTGAATTGTTTATGTTCATAAGTAGCCTACTATTTTGATTACCAAAACATTTTAAGCTTATAATTATCTTTAATGCTTACTTTAATTACAATTCTACCTGTACTTGCAATATATCTTTCATAATAAAAAACAAGGATCTACTTTTTAAAAGGAAAGTACCCAAAAATATTTAGGTCTATCAAATCTACATTCATCATTCTTTAGGGAAAACAATGGTGTAAGGAAGATAAAATAAAAAAGTAATACAAAATTGTCTAGAAAGTATTAGTTCTAACAAATAACTTTAGTCATCAAATCATTCAATCATTTCTTTTTTCTCTTTCAAATTAGCACTCTCTTTTTAGATTTTCCAATCAATGCACAGGCTTTGAATCTAATTCTAGTTGTATGCCAATCTTTGACTGTCCTCCTTCTAAGTTTCTCATGTAGCACCTTTGAGTTGTAAGTTTATCAAGAGATAAGGTGTTAAACAATAACTCGAGTTGGATTCAATGAAGTTTGCCCAAGTATGATGTTGCAAGCTTTGTTCGATGTATCAACCACCAAGATTTGAATTCTATGTTTCGGATTTAATGCCTTGTTCCTAGAGACACTCTTAACTTTATTGACTCCAAAATAGACACTTGCTTTCTTGAGAATCTAAGCAAATTCTCTTGATAAGGAGTTAGACTTTTAATTGAGACATGAAGTGCCCTCATCTTGTGAGTGTATAATGTGTCATTTGAACTTCCTTGATCCACTAAAATTCTCTTCACAACGTAGTTATAAATAGTTGTAGTTATGACTATTTTAAACTTATAAACTGTCACATCCTGATTTCTAGTGCTATGATTGACATGAATCACCAAATGGTGACCCATGAACTTATGAACATTCTTATTTTAAAAATCTTTTTTATTTTAAAATCATGAAGATATTGTGGAAAATATAACTTGGGCCATTTCATTTAAAATTCATGATATGCAATATTTTGATAAAAGCATTTATGCGAAACAATTTCTAATTTTTGAAAAGAATTTTTTTTTCAAGAAACATAAACTACAAAACTTTTAGATCTTTTATCTAGCTTGATAGATACTAATCATTAAAGGGAAATCAAGAATACCAAGTACCTAATAGAATAAACACATAAATTGAGGAGTCTCCCCTAATTGAGATATCTTCCAAGAATTCATTAACATAAAAAATATTAATGAATGAATGATAGCAGCCTAAGTATTCAGTGAGCAGAAAAGTCCAAGCCATGCAATTTTGGTTATACACATAATAATAATAATAATAATAATAATAATAATAATAATAATAATCATCATCATCATCATCATCATCATCATCATCATCATCATCA
>JANHAO010014069.1:0-15535 GCA_026873985.1 Saraca asoca | reverse complement strand
CAAAACAATTTTAGAGTGAGGATTTTCTTTAGAGTTAACAATTTTCTTTAAAGGCTAACAATTTCACCCTTAAGGTTAACAATCTGCAATTTGCAGGATGGCTAAGTCTTCATGCTCAGACTGTCGTGTTGTCTTTTTTGCCTTTTAGGCTTTTATTTGCCATGCCTTAGGCCATACCATTCACTATGCATTATTTCAGCTGTTAATGTGACGGTCTCATTATTTCTGAGCTATTCAATCTGGAACAGCCAAGTGTCCCTTAAGTTGTTGGATGAACCTGAATGGGTTTATAAAGGCTTGTAAAGCTCTTCATTTTTCCTTATGAGATTGTCTGATGGATGCTTTAGTTAAGCCCTTTGTTCCCTTAATGGTTTGGCTTCCAGATAGGCTCTTTGGGATGTGGATAGTCTGTTGCAGAGGTTTTGGAGACATGGATAGTCTATTGCATGTGGCTTCCCTGTACAGCTTCTTTCTTTGGCTTTTGGGAAGTCTTGTACAGATCTTGAATTATTTCTTCACTGTCTTTCCATGAAGTTCAGCCTTACTAGCTGTTGTATACTAAAATTGGCCTAGCGAGGATGAGTCCCCGAGGAAACAAAGACCAGTCCTCATGCTTCAACAAGAAGCTTTCGGGGAGCTTCGATCGAACTGACAGATAACAACAATGGCAAAGTAATTACAAGTGCCAAGCCCAGCACCGCTCGACACGATACAACGACATTGTTAAGTACTATCCAAAGAGCCGTATCCCAGCGACAATGCGACTCAGCGATAAGAGCCTAAGGGTCGACTCGGCATAATAGTTGATCGCTCTGCTCGCACTCACTTCCTCGTTATGGCAACCCTCATGGCGCCATCAAAGCAAGGAACTCTTGCTTGGGACAGTAGAATATCTTGCCTGACACGGTAATAGCTATAAGCCTACTTATCGACCTGAGAAGCCTACTTCCACAGCTACAGTTGGAATGTGGTCTTTTCATTGTCTGTCCTTATTTATTTGATGTAACACAACTATAGCTAGCAATTAATGCATATAAACACTCATTCCTCTATAAATAGGATTGCATTGTTAGCAGAGAGGAGAGGGGGCAATCTTGTAAGTAGAATTCCTGCAAATTACTCAATATCAATAAAATCTCCGTCATGGATGTAGGGTCCAGTACCGCCCAGATTTAGCCAAACCATGTAAAAAAACCACCGCGCCTCATTCTTCCGGCTCTTCTTTCATAACACTTTAAAAGCAGTATTGATTCCTGAAACTCACATCCGATTGACTGAAGTTCTGGTCCTCTATACGAATCAAATTTCACCGTCAACATTTTGGCGTCGTCTGTGGGGAGTCATCCGCTCTTTGAAGTCTCCACTACTGTTCAGCAATGGCCCAAGGGAGAACAACTCAGAGTTCTACAGCTCCAGCATCTCAACACACTGTCATGCCTGAGATGCAAGAAGTGCAGACTCCTGATCAATCCCGATCGGCCCTGGAAAACACCATCAAAGAGTTAGCTGAAACTATTAAGGCACTTGCCCAGGTGCAAGCACAAAATGCCCAAAGACAAGCAGAGGTCATGGTGCAACTCCAATAGCTTTGAGAAGAAGCTCAGAGAGCAGCCCGCGACGATCATGATAACCAGTGACTAGGGGGCTCGTAACGTGCGGAAAGCTCTACCCCCCAACATGAGAGCCAGCATCTAGCAATGGACGAGGTTCTGTAAAGGCTGAAATTACTTGAAGAGCGCCTATAGCCTCAGAATAACCAGACACGATATGAGGAAACCTCACCATTTTCTGTGGAGATTGAGAAGCAGCCTCTCCTACAGAAACTAAAGGTGCCCGCCATCCTACTATATGAGGGGAACAGTAATCCAAACGATTATCTGGACATGTTCAACACACAAATGGACTTCTAGACGATCGAACCCCTGATGAAGTGCCGTGTCTTTTCTGCCACATTAGGGGCGGCACCTCGCGCTTGGCTGAGATGCCTCCCTGCGCACAGTATTGGCAACTAGGAGGATTATCAGAAGAAATTCATTTACCAATATCAAGCACTAAAGAGACAACTCGCACCTCCCTGCAACCTTGCGATGATTTTCCAACGCAGGGACGAGCTGCTCAAAGATTACATAGCTCGATTCAGACACGAGGCCAACTCCGTGGAAAACCCCTTGGAGGAGAGTATTTTAACAGCCATCTCAGCGGGACTTCACAAAGATGGCAAACTATACAGAAGCCTCTACAAGTCCCCCACTCGAGATCTCACTGAATTCTATGATCAGTTGACTAAACAAATAAGGTGGGAAGAAACCTTCAGAACGGAGGAATCCAAGTGCAAAGTGGGCCAAAGTGGTCCCGCTGCGAGCAAAAAGAGGAGCGACAAGAATCTTGGTGACCCTACTCCTCATCTCGCAAAGAAGGCAAAACCTCAGCGGCTCAAAGTCCGTTTCGAGAGCTACAGCATCTTAACAGATGCACAAGACAAAATCTTCACCGCAGAAAGGCATAATGAGGACTTCGAAAAACCTTAGCCAATGAGGATACCTGCCAAGTCCAAGGATCAGAACAGATTTTGTACCTATCACCACAAGGCTGGGCACACCACCTCAGAATGCCATGCTCTAAAAAATGCCATCGAACTCTTCATCAAAAAGGGCTGCTTACAGGACTATATAGTGGAGCCCTCTAGGCAGCACACTCAACAGGCCCAGTGAGTAGTCACCCAGGAGCCTGAGCCCTCCATCAGGAGCATATTTTGATCCCTTGCTAATTTGTACCGGTCATGGTATTTCAAAATTAATGTAAATTGTCGATTGGCCAAACACCATCGAGAAAACGTTTTCTCTCTACTTTTATATTCTCGCTATAGAGAACGATTTTCACCTCGCTATAGCGATCGTATTCGCTACAGCAAATGGTTTTCACCTCACTATAGTGGCTATATTCGCTACAGTGAATGGTTCTAACCTCGCTACAGCATCTATCCCGACGAACAATTTTCACCTCGCTACAGCATATACGTAAACTCAAAATCGAGGGTGCGACGGCCTTGAGCCTACCTCACAATGCCCCGGGGTGCGATAGTCTTGAAGCTACCCCGAGGCTTCAAAAAACAAACTCAAAATCGAGGGTGCGACGGTCTTGAACCTACCCCAAGGCTTTGAAAAACAAACTCAAAATCGAGGGTGCGATGGCCTTGAGCCTACCTCGCAATGCTCGGGGGTGCGACGGTCTTGAACCTACCCCGAGGCTTCGAAAAACACAAACAAAATTGAGGGTGCGACAGCCTTGAGCCTACCTCGCAAACATGAGAATCAAAGACTCAGTGAATGGTTTTCACCTCGCTGTTATCAAAGTGATATTATTACCACCCACATCTTACATGCAGACGAGTTTTTCACAACTCTCATATGGATGTATTTCTCACAATCTCTCAAGAGCTCACTCGCAGTAGATTGAGCAGACTGAAAAATAAAGCACAGCCGATCGGCTAGAAAGAGAAGTTCTCATTAATTATCACAAATTTACATACAGCAGTACATGGAGTATTTGCTACACACATCCGAAAGGAGAAGAACCCATTCCAAGAAACCTCGACAAGCGAGGTAAGGGTTCTGCAGGGGGGAAGGCCAATCTCTAAGCCTGTTCCTGGGGACAGAGCAGCAGCCCACAGTCCCTCATGCTTATTCCTCTGTCGGCGTGCCTGTCTGGGTCAAAACTAGAGCATCCCCCAGAATAGCAGGCCAGATAGTAGAGCTACCAAAGACGACTAGAGGGGGTGGCCAGAAGACACCGTGAAAGCCCCGCCAGGCCGATTCTATGCCGAGGCCACGTGCAACGTGCCATCCGTGTCTCCCACCACCATGCAACAGGCCATCCAAGTCTCAACAAGGCTTCAATAGAAGCCAAGACACCAAGACACTCCAGAAGCTCTTAAGCTCTTTAGTCTCCTCCATTAAATTTCCCTAAGGCAAAAGAAAGAATACCTTAAGCTATTTATAGACCCACTCAGCCCTTCGAAGAATCCAGAGGAAATCTAGCCAAATCTTCATCCAACGGCCCGAAATGAGCGACAGTACCACGCCAACAGTCAAAAATGGCAAACAAGAGAAAGTATGGCCTAAAGCAAAAATGGAAAGACATTTGACATGACACTTAGGTCAAAGAAGGACACTGGCTAAAGATATGAATCCAGCCTCAAAAATATACAACTCCCAATCTGCAAAGCACACCGAAAGTTAGGGAGCTTATGTTGTATACTAAAATTGGCCTCGCGAGGACGAGTCCCCAAGGAAACGAAGACCAGTCCTCATGTTTCAGCAAGAAGCTTTCGGGGAGCTTCGATCAAACTAACAGATAACAACAACGACAAAGTAATTACAAGTGCCAAGCCCAGCACCGCTCGACACGATACAACGACACTGCGAAGTACGATCCAAAGAGCCATATCCCAGCGACAATGCGACTTAGCAATAAGAGCCCAAGGGTCAACTCACTATAGCAATTGATCGCTCCACTCGCACTTGCTTCCTCGTTATGGTGACCCTTATGGCGCCCTTAAAGCAAGGAACTCTCGCTTGGGATAGCAAAATATCTTGCCCAACACGGTAACAGCTATAAGCCTACTTATCGACCTGAGAAGCCTACTTCCACAGTTTACAGTCGGAATATGATCTTTTCATTGTCTATCCTCATTTATTTTATGTAACACAACTGTAGCTAGTAATTAATGCATGTAAGCACTTCTTCCTCTGTAAATAGGATTGCATTGTTAGCAGAGAGGAGAGGGGGCAATCTTGTAAGCAGAATTCCTGTAAATTACTCAGTATCAATAAAATCTCCATCGTGGACATAGGGTTCGGTACCGCCCGGATTTAGTCGAACCACGTAAAAAAACCACCGCACCTCATTCTCCCGGCTCCTCTTTCACAACACCTCAAAAGCGGTATTGATTCTCGAAACTCACATTCGGTTAACTGAAGTTCTGGTCCTCTATACGAATCAAATTTCACCATCAACACTAGCCGTACTCTTGGCTTCTTTTTGAATTACTCTGGGTTTAGGGAGTCAGGAAAGGAATTATTGACTGAGGAAGGCCATAAACAGGAGCAACCATGTTCATTTGTGTCTCATTTAATGGGAGTTTTCCTCTTGGAAACTGGCTCTCCTTTCCTTTGTGAAAGTATTAGCTTTAGGCTTTTGCTTTATTTTTGTATATTAGTTCTTCTTATGTAAATTTGCCTCGCTGAGGGAAGTCTTTTAATGAAGCTTTAAGTAAAATGTTTATACTCTTTTGTTTTTCCAAGTCTGTCACATGGACAGTTCAATTAGTTGCCGTTGGCAATGTGATTTACCCCTACAAATTCATAATTCAACAGCCATTGTGTTAGTGTTTAACAGGACAATTAACCCTTGTTATAAGAAATTTGAGCCAAAATGCTTTAATCAATAAGTTTCAATTCAAAAGATATGTGTCGTGTGGCTAATCGGTCATGGTGGCTTGCACAAGAATTTTGTGTATGGCTAATACTACTTGGATGCAAGGTCAAAAGTTTACACGTGCAAGCATTTAGTGCATGGAGCACTACTTGGATGTGAGGTCTTGAGTTTGCTCGTGCAAGCATTCAGTGCATGGAGCACTGCTTGGATGCGAGATCTTGAGTTTTGTCTGCATAAGCATTTAGTGTGTGGAGCATTGCTTGGATGCAAGATCTTGAGTTTTGTCCGCACAACATTTAGTGCATGCAGCACTGCTTGGACACAGCTTGCGCAAGCATTTAGTGCGTGGCTAGCATTACTTGGATAGGAGATCTTAAGTTTTGTCTACACAAGCATTTAGTACGTGGAGCACTACTTAGACGCGGCTCGCTCAAGCATTTAGTGCTTGGCTAGCATTGCTTGGACATCAGATCTAGAGTTTTGTCTGCGTAAGCATTTAGTGCATGAACCACTGCTTGGACACAGCTCGCACAAGCACTTAGTGCATGGCTAGCACTACTTGGACATAAGATCTTAAGTTTCATTTGCGCAAGCATTTAGTGTGTGGAGCATTGCTTGGATGTGGCTTGTGCAAGCATTTAGTACGTGGCTAACACTGCTTGGATATGAGGTCTCGAGTTGTCATCTTGGTCTGGCATCGCATGACATGAAATCCCAATGAGTCGTTTGGCACTCCTGTTCATCTCTTATGCATGACTTTTCATTTCCCAATGGTGTCTGGTAATTATTACTTCCTGATCTTAGTGCATACGTGTCACGTTATCATGAGTTAGCCGTTATCTTCCCTGAACCGTTAGATCATAGGTAACTAACAGCCTTTTTGATCCAATGGTGGGATTATGTCCCCTTATAAACTAAGAGTTATTTCCTTCTCCTTATTAGTTTGCCATTTGAAAGCTTTTGAACTTCCATTATTCTCTACTCATCTACCTCTCCAGTCATTGTGACAGCTTCTTCGTTGCCAATTCTCATCATTTTCTATTCATTCTTCTATCCATCACCCAGCTTTCCTAACCTTTCATTGCCATAAGCTAGGGTATGTTCCCTTTAACTTTGCATTTTCTGCATTTTCTTCCTTTGTTAGAAATAGGGGACTTGATTGTGGCTGATAGATTGAAACATTTAGGTTGATAGGTTGAGATGATTTTAGTGGTTAGCTTTGTTTTGATCAGAAGGGTTGGATTGTTGGTAGACTTTAGGATTCCAGATATTGATTTTTGTCTTTTGAAATTTCGTTGCTTGACCGGAGTGTTTCCTCCGCTCACCTAAATTTGGGTCATCAGTGTGGTGACATAGGGTGTGCATGGCCTATGGAATAAGCAGTCATTAGTCTTAGTCTTTGGCATGGTTCATTTTCAATGACTTGATCAACCTCTTTTCTTTGTATAGATGGTAGCAGGTCATGCACACCACTGCCATATAATCAGGAGTGAGGATGATGAATCAGACTCATCTCATAGCACAGTGATCTTTCGATGCATTGACGAAGTGACCTCAAGTGGAAGGGAGGTCCTTACAAGCCCAAGTACTCGTCCGGGATGTACCGAGTGTCGAGGGGCCACTGAGGGTCAACACCTCGATCATCACATGTTCAAGTTACATTCTTCAACTATGCATCTTCATGACATCCAATCCATCATTCAGTCGTGTTAAATGCCCAAGGGGTGCAGTGTTATGGTCCCCACTCCTGATAACTATGCCCCTCATCCTCCTTGGGGCTTTATGGCTATCAGTATCTCGTATCTCACTGTGGGATTAAGATTTCCCATGCAACCTTTTATCATCAACTTTTTGAACAAAATAAAGTTTAGTCCATTCTAGCTGACACCAAATTCATATAACTCACTCATCTTGTTAGCCCTTATCCATATGGGCAATGGCCTTCCTCCACCATCACTTAAAACCCTATGTTATTTATATGATTTGAGGTGCGTGAACTCAGAGGATAGGCTCTACTACCTCTCAGCCAGGCAGACGCCACATAAGAACATCCTACTACCAGGGGGTGCAAAGGGGAGATCCAATGCGTGGCCTTATAAGTCACACTGGTTTTACATCTCGTCCCCCTCACTGTGCTATCTCAAGAATTTTGATTTCATTCTCATTCTGGGTAGGTGGGTTAGGTATGAATGAGTTTAACAATTAATGTTTACTCTTGATTCTGACCTTTTGTTCTATTTTGCAGATAGGATTGGCAAACAGCCCATGCTAGGAGCCAAGGAGTTATGGGTCTTAGACCAGTTCGCTACGTCTAAAGACCTCGAGTTGATTTAGTGAGGACATCCTCTGTTATTACAAACTTGCCCCACCGAAAGATACCGTGGTAACTAGGGAGGTGGGAATTCACCAATTAACAAAGGTTATGCCTGCCAACTTTGATGACTACAACAAAATTATGGAATTGATCCTCATGTCACCCCCTTCGGATAGCGAGGATAAAGCCCTTATAGCTCGTGAGGTTGCTCTGGCTCTGGTAGTCGTAGAACAGCCCTCAGCCCCTAAAGTAGAAGTGACTCCAATTATCACAGAGCAACTAGCTACTCCAGTTACTCTTACTACCATCCCTTCGCCTGAACCAGCCTCCATGCTGCGATTTGAAGAAGTAACAGCAACTGATGTCACCAGTCCTTTCAATCCTCGTTCAAAGAAGCAAATGGTTAATAAAGGGAAAAACAAAGCAACCCCTCATAAACGCGTAACATCAAAGATTGAGACTGCAAGACCGTTAGCTGAACCTAACTCCAGGACAGAAGGGTATGCTCAGACCCTTGTTAAGAACCTAAAAATGATCTTGGGTTATGGTGGCAAGGTCAGTATGCTGGAAGCTGAGGACTTCACCATTGGGAAGCTGGTAAGGTTTATGACTCGTCACAGTCTGGTAGTAAGTATTGTTTCTTGCCTTAGCTACTTTGCATGCTTTGAGTCTAACCTTGTTGCTTATTTTTGTAGAATTTGTTGACACTAATGAAGATTGCATAAGTGCTCAATGACCAGGATAATGAGAAGTTTGCTCTAGTGGACTAGCTGAGGGTTCAAATCGCTGAGGTTCTGGAGCTTAACAAAAAAGTTAAGAAGCTGGAGACTACCCTAACTCATGAGATAGGGCATCGTGAAACCATTGAAGTAAACTTTGGCCTCACTACCAATGATCTAAACAAGTCAAGAGTAGAGTTGGATGAAGTCCAGTCACAGTTACGGTTAGTGGCCAGAGTGGCCGACACCGTTGAAGAGAGGATGAGATCTACAAAGTGATGAGTCGAGGCCTCTATTAAGGAGTTGAGGGTAGTAAAGAGATAACTTCAGCTCACTAGGGAGGAAGTAGTGAAGATTAAAGCAGAAACATCCTCATTGGTGGCGGAAACAGTTAGAGAGATAAGGACCAAAACCCTTGCTTCCTTCTTCTTCACTTTGTGGGAGAAACACCCCGAGCTGGACTTCTCCTTCTTTAGCCCGCAAGCCACCGAAGTCGTAGATCACTGGAAAAGTAGGGCTACAAGGAAGGGATAGGTTGCCAGGGTTGAAGTTCCTCCTACTGGAGTGCCTGTTCAGGGAAAAGGTAGCTCTCAGGTCGCTGATGCTGCTCCAGCGGTCGAAGTTCCTGATACTCTGGCTTCAGACCCTCAACTTGGTGAAGGCTTAGCTCTTGAGGCCTCAGCCTCTTAGGATATGAGCTTCTGTAACTTTATTTCTCTTTACTTCTAAGACTTGTAATAAACCTTGCGGATAATTTGTATAACTTTGTTATAGTGGAAGCCGAACACATTTCTCTCTATTGCTTTTGTGCTTAGATGTATGAACTTGTTTGCTCATATTTAAATGGGGACTTGGCACACTATGTTAACTATTGTTGTGTTACATAATGCATAACTTTACATGGAATTCTCTTTTCCAATCTTATTTCACAAAGAATTCAAAGAATTACATTCATATTTACAATAAATCAATTATCGTACACTGAGACACTTATTGATAGTAACGGTGGAAGTGCCTGGCATTCCAATTGTGGGGGAATTCCACTCCATTCATGTCTGCTAGATGGTAAGCTCCATTACTTATGACCCTTTTTATAAGGTATGAGCCTTCCTAGTTTGGTCCTAAAGTTCCCTCGTTGGGTTTGTAGGCTCCGAGAAGAATGAGATGCAGGATAAGATTGCGGGGTTTGAAATTTCGAGCTTGCACTTTGCTATTATAATACCTCACTATATGTTGCTAGTGGCTTGTAATCCTGAGGATGGCTCTTTCTCTCGCTTCTTCCACAAGGTCTAGGTTCATAGCAAGCAACTGATCATTATCCTCTAAGTTGAAAGTGATTCTTAGCTATGTCACGACCTTAATTTCTGCAGGGACCATTACCTTGCATCCGTATACCATCGAGAAGCAGGTTTCCCTTGTGGAGCTGCAAGGCATGGTCCTATAGGCCTAGAGTACCTATTGTAATTCATCTATCCAAGCTCCTTTTTTAGCCTCTAACTTGGTCTTCAAGATCTTCTTGATGACCTTATTAGCGGCTTTTACCTACCTATTGGCTTGTGGGTGGTCTACAACTATAAAGCTTTTAACAATTTTAAGGTCGTCACAAAACTTGATGAACTACTCGCTAGTAAATTGAGTCCCATTATCAATTACGATTTGTTGAGGGACTCCAAACCTATAGATGATATTATTCTATAAGAACTTTTCAACCTTAAAAGATTAGATCTTAGCGAGTTCCTTCACCTCTACCCACTTGGTGAAGTAGTCCACAGCTACTATTGCATACTTGTAATTTCCCCGAGCCTTAGGAAGTGGCCTGATTAAGTCTATCCCCTAAATTATGAATGGCCATGGACTTGTCATCTGTTTCAAGTAGGCTGGTGGAGCTTGTGGCACCTTCATGAACCTTTAGCACTTGTCACACCTCTTGACGAGGTCTATAGCATCTTGCTTCATGGTTGCCTTTTGTGCTAAGGACAGCCCCCCAACATGGTTTCTGCAGTGTCCTGTATGAATCTCCTCCAAGATAGTGTCGTAGTCCTTGCCATCTATGCATTGTAGAAGTGGGGTTGTGAACCCTCTCTTATAAAGTGTGTCACCACATATGCAATATCTGGCTGCTCGAGCTCATAGACATTGTGCCTCGAGTTTATTTTCTGGTAACTTCTCATTCTACAAGTAGTCTAGGATTGGATTCATTTAGGAGTTGGATGCTTTGGCAATCGCCAAGACAACATCTTAATGCTCAATACTTGGGGATGAGAGGAGCTCTACCAGTATCACTCCTATGAGATCGGGATCGTCAGTGGCAAACAAACAAGCCAAAGTATCAGCATGCACATTCTAAGCTCATAGAATCTGAGTGATCTCAAATTGTTGGAAGGAGCCTAATAACTCTTGGACTCTTAGAGATATTTCATCATCTTCTACCCCTGAGCTTGATATTTACCCTTTATTTGACAGACAATAAGTTGTGAGTCACTAAAAATCTTTAATCTCTCAGCATGCACCTCTTTAGCCAGTCGTAAACCTTCCAACAAGGCCTCGTACTCAGCTTTATTGTTCATGGCCTAAAAGCTAAACCTTACTGCACAGAAGACCTTGTGTCCTTCCAAACTGATAAGAAGCATCCCTGCTCCGTCCTTTTGGTCACCAGATCCATCAAATTACAATTCCCACCATGGGGCCTAAGGAACCTCTACCTTCTTTTGCAGGGGTCCTGTGAATTTAGTGATAAAATCAGTCAGTGCCTATCCCTTGACAATTGTTCTGGGCTTATATTCAATGTCAAACTGAGCAAGCTATATTACCCACTTGAGCAGCCATCCTAAGGCATCTGTTTTCTACAGAATTTTCCTCAGCGGGAACTGAGTGAGGACTATGATGCTATCGGCTTAGAAATAGGGTCACAGCTTTCTCGAGGTGATGACCAAGCAATAGGCGAGCTTTTCCATAGGAGAATATCTTGTTTCGGCATCCAATAGCCTCTTGCTTACATAATAGATAGGGAGTTAGGTTCCTCCCTCTTCTTGCATTAAGGCCACGCTTAAGGCATGCTAGGATACTCCTAAGTATATGGTCAATCTCTAACCTTCTTTTGGCTTGGAAAAAAGAGGTGTTTGCCCAAGATACGTTTTGAGTTCCTGGAATGTGACCTCATATTCTAGGGTCCATTCGAGCCTTTTCACCTTCTTGAGGTCATTGAAGAAGGGAACACACTTGTTCGTGGCTTTCAAAATAAATCTATTGAATGTAGCGATCTAGCCATTCAAACTTTGGACATCTTTCGGCCTAGTGGGAGAATGCATATCAAGTAGTATCCTGATTTTTTCGGGGTTCGCTTCAATTCCCCTATTGTTAACTATGAAGCTGAGGAACTTACCTGATGCCATTTCAAATACACATTTATGCAGGGTTTAGCTTCATCTAGTAGCTTCTCAGGGTTTGAAACATCCCATCTAGGTCACGGACGTGATCGATGAGCTGTTTAGATTTTACCAACATGTCTCGACATATACCTCCATGGTCTTGTCGATCTGTTCTCAGAACATCATGTTTACAAATTACTGATAGGTTGCCCCTACATTTTTGAGATCGAAAGGCATCACTTTATAACAATATAACCCGCGATCAATGATAAATGAGGTATGCTCTTCATCCTATATGGCCATTGGAATTTGGTTGTACCCTGAATAGGTGTCCATAAAGCTAAGGAGTTCATGCCCTGCCGTTGCATCTACAAGTTGATCTATCCTCAGCAAAGGGAAACTATGTTTGGGGCACACCTTATTAAGGTTCATAAAGTCAATACACATTTTCCATTTCCTATTCTTCTTCTTTACAAGGATAGGGATGGCCACCCAAGTGGGGTATCATGCCTCTCGAATGAAATTGCTCGCTAAGAGCTTGTCCACCTCTTCTTTGAGCACCACGTAACATTTGGCGGTCATTGGTCTTCTCTTCTAGCAAACTAGCTTGGCCTAGGGGTCGATATTTAGTCTGTGTGACATTATTCTTAGATTGATACCCACCATGTCTTCATAATTCCAGGCAAAAATATCCATATTTGCCTTGAGAAAATTCATCAATTGTGCTTTTACATCAGGTGGCAGGCATTTCCCTAACTTGAGGCATCTCCCTCGTCTACCTTACTTACTCGTGCATCTTCTAGCTCTTCAACTGGTCTTGCGGTTTGCTCAGCGTCCACCTTTCAAGGGTTGAGGTCATAGCTAACTCCCTTTACGCTTATCATCTAGGGCTCTCCCCCAGACACCACGTTCACTTTCTTCCTTTGGACCCTGAGTTTGACTGCGTCTTTATAGCAATGCTAGGCTACTTGTTACTCCCCCCGGATGCATCCAACTCAATTATGGTCAGGAACTTGATGGTCAGTGTCCTAGTTGACGTTACCATGTCAAAATCATTCATGGCAGGTTGCCCCAGCACCACGTTGTAAGCTGAAGGGCAATCTATACCATGATTGTTGCTTGCTTATCGAGGTCCCCTCGAGTAAGTAGGAGTTTGATCCGTCCCATTAGGAGTCTCCCATCTCTTGTAAAATCATAAAGGCGCTTGGGTGATGGATCTAACTAACTCAAGCTCACACCTATCTAGTCGAAACACCCCTTGTACATTACGTTCATAAAACTCCTAGTGTCCACCATTATCCTTCTGACCTCAGCATTGCCAATTTTTGTCTGGATGACGATTGTATCATTATGTGCATAGTGGATCCCTTGTGCATCCTCCTCCATGAAGGAAATGTTATCTAAAGCTATCATAACCTTCTTGGCAAGCCTTTCATGCTCCATGTGACTCACCAGAAAGACATGTCCCGTCATTCACACATAACGATCACGTGATCGATTAAAGGTGCCTGCAATATGAGGTCCACCATGTATGGTAAAGATGGTCCTCATAGAGGGCACTTCCTCGTGTTCCAGAGTTTGATGATGTTACAACGCAGGCTACTAGGGATGCTAGTGTCGCTGCCTCAGGGATCTCACCACATAATCTCTTAGGCAGCCTCTTTTGATGAGGTCTTCAATGGCACCTTTTAACGCCTAACAATCTGATGTATTGTGCCCAACCTCATTATAGTAGGCACAAAATTTGTTACGGTTCCTCTTTTCAATAGGGGTCCTTCAGGGCTTAGGTCTATCAAAGTCTTTGTTATCCTTCTTAGTCATGTAGATCCTATCTAGAGCATCCGATAAGACGGTATAAGTATCGTAGTGATGTTGAGGTTGGAATTGTTTGTTTTAGGCCTTCTTCGCGGTTTGGCCTCTAAAGCCCCCTTTCTGGCATTCTTTGCTGCTCCCGCTTCCACTTCTCTTTCTACCTCAGTTAGAGATACTTGCTTCCTCCTTCTTATTTGACTTCTTTGGGCCAAAGATTTCTTCCCATTGGATCTCCTTGGCGGCTCACTCATAGAACTCATTCAAGCTCTTAACGAGGGACTTGTATATGTCCTCATACAACTTTCCATCCTTTTGGAGTCTAGCTAAAATTGTCGTGAGGATACTCTCATCCGACCGGATGTCCAAATTGCTAATTTCCTATTGGAACCTGGTGATGTAGTCCTTAAGTGACTTGTCTTTCCATTAGAAAACTGTGGCTAAGTGGCAGGAGTGGGCAAGCTACCTCTTTAATGCCCTATACTAGTTAAGAAACTTCATCTGACTTTCCTCCTAACTCCATATACTGTGAGCTGGAAGACTTCTGAACCACGTTTGCAGCACTTCCCTAAGTGCGGCTGAGAAGACTTGGCACTTCACAAGTGGATTGGAGGTTTGCAGGTCCATTTGGACGTTAAAAAGGTCCAAATAGCTGTAAGGGTCATTGTCCCCATTGTAGAGGGGGATGTTCGTAATCTTAAATCTATGGGGAAGGGGCTCTATCTTAATCTAGCAAGAGAGTGGAGTTCTCTCCTCATAGAACTCTTGGTTCCCTTGGGTGTAGAATTCCTCTCAAATTGTTCCACCCTCTGGAGCAGTTCTTTGACCATCGGGTCTCTGATAACCAAATATTTCACTCATCTATTTGTCCTCTCACTTAGCATTTTAAGGTCCAAAATTACTTATTTCCAGTTCTGTTAGTGTGCATTTATGATTTAGTGCCAATTGGATCATTATATAAAATTCTGTACAGTTAGGCCATTTTGAG
This sequence comes from Saraca asoca, assembly GCA_026873985.1. NCBI lineage: Eukaryota > Viridiplantae > Streptophyta > Magnoliopsida > Fabales > Fabaceae > Saraca > Saraca asoca. The sequence continues at coordinate 901 of JANHAO010014069.1, read as the reverse complement.
CAGTTTTTGTAATCTGGCTATATCTTAAGCTACACTTGTCCAATTAATGTGATTCTTATCTGCAAGAAAGATAAGAGAGAGATCTATAACTTTCATGAAGACTGTAAAAGCTGAATCTCACAATTAGTCATCCAAAATTGGAGCTCAATTCAGAATCAGAATACTGTCTCAACCCTGTCCTTGGCAGCCCGACCTTCATGCATTCAATAGACAATAACTAGAGCTATAGGAGTCCAATTAAGGTGAAACAAAGCCCAAATGGAAGCTAACACATAATGCTACATTTTCCTGCAGACGTCTAGAGCTGAAAACATCAAATTAGGCATGAAAAATAGGCTACAACAAAGGGGTAGAAATGCTATGAAAATGGGCTCTACAGAATTTGGTTTTAAGGCCCCCAATTAGCATAAAACTTGGGCCTAATGATTATTTCTTGCACCAGCTCTGCACTCCATCAAAAAATCAGTGAGGAACAAGAAAAGCAGCCTACAAAAATGCACAACAAGCAAAAGGAATGGTAGAAAAAGATGGCAGTAAGCAAAAGTGACTACACCAGCCTCCATCATTGCCCCTACTCCATCAACTAGTAGCTAGCTTCTTCCTCCTAGTAAGCACTCTTCAAAAAGGGCAAAACAAAGTAGTTTTAGGGGTTCCTTTTAGTAGAGTTATATTGTAGACTATTCTAGTTTTCTTTTCTATAAAACTTTCATTTTCCTTCCCTCAATGGAAGGTTGTACATCTTGTAATCAGTCCAAGGGGCTGATAACTTGAAGATTAATGTTGAGGTCCTGGTTCTTCATTCTGCATTCAATTTGATAGTCATTTCTTCTCCTTTCCTCTTTGTTTTTACTATGATATCTGAATTGAATGGCTCCATTTAGTTTAGATATTAATAAGATTG
>JANHAO010014068.1:0-15572 GCA_026873985.1 Saraca asoca | reverse complement strand
GAGTCACGTTTGACTTGGTCAAAGTATAACCTTCCATGCAAAAGATATCCCACAATCTCAAGTCAAAGGATTAGTCATGCAATCATCACTGAAGATTAACTAATGATGCAGCCCCATATAGTATCTCCAAATGGGTCAAACAAGATCATGATTATTAGTTATGTTTCTTTAAAATAACTGAGTCGTGTCTACGTGTGTATTCAGATGCAACTCACTTACATCTCAGCCGTGGGGTTAGTTGCTCATCAAATGAGAAATATCACACCGTTTAGTCTCAACAGATCTTAATAATACCTAGTTATTAGATCTTGACTAGTGTCATTTTGGTGTAAAAGTTAACCATTAATAATCACCCTCACAATCCCATAACCCTTTTATAGGATTAATTAAATGAACTTCTCACAATGGACTTCATCTTAATTATGCAATGAATATGATATGCAATATAAAATAAATATACAACCTTTGTAATATCCAAATCAATATAGAATGTATAGTCATAGATACAATAGAGCTCAATCAAATTGACTCTAGGGCACCTGTCTTAGACTAACAGAATTTATTATAGAATTAGGGTTGAAATTTCACCTTTACAAATGGTTCATCTACACTTGCTAGTAATGGTGGTTAGAATAGTACATAATGAATTATTACAGTTGATCACTACCATGGTAAGGATGGTAGTAGAAGTAGCAACAACAATGATGAAACCACACTATTGTTAATGGTCCTAATAATAAGTCAGGATGCAACAAGGGATAATAGTAATAGATCTATGTTTACTTTTGTAAACAGACTTCACTAACAAATTTCTATAAAAAGGACAACAATGATAGATCTATATTTACTTTCTCAAACAAACATCACTAACAAATTTTTATGAAACTTAAGTCTTTAAGTTTTGAATCTATTTTATGTTTCATTAAACTGTTAGAGATTCAATCTTGATTCCTAACTCATCATCATTTTGCTTGTGAACACCTTCTATTATGATATACATTTAATTGACTTTTGTCTCACTTCTCTATACCAGAATCCCAACCTCATAAAGAAGTCCATATATAGCATTAGTCGAGAATGTATTAGACATTACAACACTAACATATAATATATATCAATAGCATGCATGTTTACAAAATAACAAAATATTAATCCCCTAAATCAAGGTCAACTATGCAATAATGGAGGAGCTAGCAAAACAAAGCAACATATGGTTCCACCTTTGTAAGAAATGCAAATGACAAAAACTTTTCAAGGAAAAAGCTAAAAGCACAGTGAAAGAATAAGCTAAAAGCATGGTAAAGGAGTGAAAGAATCAAAGCATATGGGGGAATCACTTACAATAATGTCGTCCACCATGTAAGACAGCAAGCCTCTATCAATTGTCACCTTCCTTGGTTGTCTTGCCTTTTCTCTCGATTTTAGGTAATACTTTTAGCAATTAGAACCTTAACTCAGGGGTTAATCTGGAGCCTAATTTTTGCTCCAAACGCCATCGTTTTTTTAGGAAACTTTACATCACAGCAACTATTGTCCATATAGGAATTTAACAGTGTCACATAGGACTTCTTATTAGTTTGGTCAACGATGACTAATGATGGGACAAATGTAACATATCTTTGAGATATTCAAAACAAAATTGATGCAAAAAATCTTTGAGGTACTCAATTGAAATATTGCAAATCTTTTAGGGACTAAATTGTTGATTTACTATAAAAACACTTTTTCGCCCCATAATATTTAAGAACTGTGAATTTTGTGACATGGGTTTATTGTAGTTTAAAATCGAGAATTTTAGATCTAGATACCAAACCTAAATTGTTGCTTTCTTTGATCCCAAACTACCAAATGTTCAACTTTATACTCATTACTTTGATATATTTTTGTAGTGTATTGAGATTCCCTAAATGTTAAATTACTCTAATTATAACTTATGGTTAACCTATAGATTTCTTATGGGATTTTTGAGTTGACAAACATAGTAAAAATGACATTTGTGCCTAACAAAGACAAAAGTGTTTGACATGAATTGTTTGGATATATGTTTTTTTAAATTATATGATTTTTCATGCTGATTTGTTCTTATATCTATTTGACAACATTTTTCTTCTAATGTTATTGTGAAAATTTCTTTTAACCTAGGTTCTTATTTTCTATTTGGCAAAGTGTCTTACCCGAAATACACTCAAATAGATATAAATGGGGTATGAATGTAAACTTGAGCAAGAGCTTCTCTGATTATTTTTCCTACAAGTTCCAATATAGAGCACTTGAGCAAATAAAATTTTTTAGCTAGGCTCCTTTCTTAATTTCATTCATGATTAGGATTAAAATATTTTTTCTAGGTACTCACTTAATTGGCTTGTCTAATTTATATTTAAATTTCCTTTCCATGATTAATTTATTGCTCATTGATTCTTATTGTTAATAATAATAAATAATGATGATTTGCTTAACACTACATAAGCTGCTTAGCTTGACAGGTTACTGTTATGTTGACGGTGAACTTTGAATTTTAGATGCAAGTGATCATCCAATTGTGTCATCTCAATGGTATTTGAACTCAACATTTTTTATTTATTAAGGCTTAAATTTTCATTCTGATTAAAAATTTTTCTCAATGAACACTTCTCATCTATTCACTTGCCTACCAACATCTATTATTAGTTAAAAATTTCTACATAGTCATCTAAGTGATATCCTACCTGCACAATAATAATTATTAATTAACTTTCAAGCATGGGACTTTATATACTATATATCTATTTATATATACTATGTGTATATATAGTTAGATTTGAGAACAAGTTTGCAAGACAACTTAAAGGTAGAGTCATGTAAGTGCTTGAAGTTTTTGTTACTTTTATGTTAATGGCCTAAGTTTAACGATAACATTATTAAAGTGTTTGTCACTTTTCTATTACTGATAATTTGAAATAGAAATTAGTTCTCTCTTCTGTTCTGGTTGAACTATTTGGATGAATGTATATACCTCAATCTTTGATTATTTGGCTCAACATATTTACTTTTAAGAAGCACATGAAGTGTTCATGTTGTAGAACTATCCTATACAAGGTTTGAAATGTAAGTAGGCCTTTTCTTGATATAAATAAAAACATTCTATTATTTATTTTATGGTTAAATGCACTATCTTTTCATGCATATTTGGCTTAAGCAGTTCTTGGTGAATTCAAAAAGTTTCTAGCCGATTGATTTGGTTTTGCTGAAAAGTTGCTGTTATTTTCTCACATAAGCTTCTTGTGGTTTTCTTATGGGTGAACTTATGCCAAATCAACCTCGTTAACATATCAAGTTATTCTTTTGTACACCATTTCCCTTTTTTACCAAGTATCTTCTATCATTTTAAGTATAATCCTTGATTACCAACTATGGTCTTAAAACTTAACTAGTTAAATAGTATAGCTAATCCAACATCTAATGAAAAATTTGGTTATAATTTTTTTCATGTATTTTGAATTTTGGATTAGTGTTTCTATAAATGCCCTCTCCTTTCAGCCTTCATACAATTTCCTTTATTAATTATTGCCTTCTTTTAAGCATATACGAGGGTTGCATGATTGAGTGGCCTTTCATGTTTGTCTCATGTTCTTTTACAAGTGCTTAATTGAATAATCATTTCAAACTTACATGGTAGAGGTCTAAATGTGAAGTAAGTTATATAATTACTTGAGTGTAAAAAAGTTCAGCATCCATTATTTTATTATATCAAAGTCTTTTATTTATTTTTTATTGCATGACAACTTAAAAAAAAACAATAAGATTATATTGGCAATTCTATGCAAGTGTATTAATTTTTACTTGATTATTTTGGTATAATTGGTAAATTAATTGTATTTTATAAGGCTTCTAATATGTGGCATCATATTCCATGGTGAGATGGCTCATCATAGAATTGGAGGCTGCATTTCCTTTCAAGCTTGCTACTTCCTAAATAGTTGCCTCTTTTTTCAATAAATTTTCACGTATGTTATATATAAAGATCTTAATTTTTTTCCTTCATTTTATTCAAATGTAAAATTACAGTAAAACACTATGATTAGATTCAATTGTGCAAATTTTTCTTTACTTTACTTTACAACAATGAGATAAATGGTTAGATTATCTTATGAACACATTTTCCTCCCCCTTCCTAGAATTGTCTCAAATATGTCCTCAAGTTATGTTCTCTTTCACTATTACCATATGAGATGTTTATTCTAACCACTATCTTCATAATAATTAAGGTTTCATTTATTGTTGTTGATGTTAATTTAGGCTAAGTTTTATTTCTTAGAGTCTTCCCTCCATATACTTGATGGTTAAACTTAAATTTTTATCTATTGGATTGCAGTTGATACAAAGAGCATGTATTTATGCTAAAAGCAACAATATAAACTATAGAAGTTGTCAGAATACTTGACTGATTTTTATTTTTCTTTATGTTAGCAGTACAATACAACAACGACCATTGATTGCTTTCTTGAGGATCAACTTATGTTATGTCTTTACTTTTGTTTTTAGTTGATGGCTTTCTTTATTATTATGCAAAGTACAATAATAAGAATGGTGTTTGGTTAATTTAGATAAATACATGCTTAACTTTGACAGTCCAAGCATTGAGTTTATGTGTTGAAGTACTTGGGAAGATATGATCATACTTAACAATAACTTAAGCAAACAACCTTCATCCTTGTTAAAGTGGTCTAATGCTTCTTTTATAGCAAAGGTAAATTAGTATCCCTATGTGCTAGACAATCATGTTTTTTTCATTCTGTTGGTTTCTATTATATAAAATTGTTATTCTTCTATGTCTACTTTGTTTCTTTCCTTTTAAGATTCCAATCTTTATTTTTTTAGTGGTTATGCCAGAGATTGTTTCTAAATTTAAAAGTGGGGGCAATTCCTATTATTTTTTATGATCTTAAGGTAATTTAATTTTAATGTGCGAGCTATTTAGTTTTGTGATTTTAATTTTAAACAAGTAGATTCTGATCTTATATTTCTATCAAATTTGAATTAGTTTGCATCTTTATGGCAAATTGGAATTAGCCTTTGTAAGTTGCTTACATAAGTTGGATTTATTTCAGAATCATATATTTATCATGCCACCACTTGGGCAATAACATTGAATTTTATGAAATGGGTTTATCATAGTTTAACATTGTAGATTTGTTTTGGAATCTATAACATGCAAGGAGTTTTGAGATATTATATTCTGGAAAGTTGGAAACTCTTTCATATCTACTAGAAGAATTAAATGATTTGTATTCTAAATGTTTTTTCTTTTAGGATTGATGCCTTAATAAAGTGGAATGCCTTATAGGTAGGAAAGTGGGCAAACATCGGGTAACTAAGAACAATCTATTTTATTTAGTATCAAAATTCTTTTATTTTCTTCATTCAATTTAAAGTCATTTGTATCTTAGAACTTTTTACTAAGAGGTGCTTCCTTTGGAACCTGCTTCCTTTGGAACCCACAAACTTATTAAGTGCTTTCTTTAGTGTTGATTCATGTTTAATATTTCAAACTATAGTTATTGTAAGTTTGCATACATGTCCATCAAATTTTTATTTTGATGAAAATGTTTTCTCAATGAACACTTCTCATTTATTCACTTGCCTACCAAAATCTATTAGTTAAAATTTTCAACATAGTCATTTACGTGATATCTGACTTACACATTAGTAATTATAAATTAACTTTCAAGCACAAGACTTATATTATATATATCCAATTATATTACTAAATGTATATATAGTTAAATTTGAGTGCAAGTTTGCAAGACAAACTAGAAGTGGATTCATGTAACTACTTAAAGTTTTTGTAACTTTTTGGTTAATGGCCTAAGTTTAATGACAATATGATTAAAGTGTTTGCCACTTTTCTACTATTAGTAATTTGATATAGAATTTATTTCCCTTTTCTATTCTGATTGAGCTGTTTCGATGAATGTATATACCTGGGTCTTTGATTATTTAGCTTAATACATTTACTTTTAAAAAGCACATGAAGGGTTCATGTTGTAAAACTACCGTATACTAGGTTTGGAATGTAAGTATGCTTGTAATACCTTAAGGAAATAAAATGATAAAAATAAATAGAAAATAATTTCAAAGGAACAAAAGTGGAAACTTTTAAAAGTTCGTTGAGACTAAAATGAAATTTTTTCTTTTTTAGAAAGGCCTTTTTGAAGATGATGAAAGGTCAATGGGTCAAATCATAAATTTCCCATTTCAGTTTATACCCAATAGCTTTTTCCTCCCTTGTACGTTGCTTAGCCTGAAAATTTTTCCCTTGCGTCTTCTTCCTCCTTTGCTTCACCGATCGCTGTTCTTTCTTCGTTCTGCCTTTGACCATCAACTGGCGAGCTTCAGCCATATTCCTTTCTCCCTTGGTGACTCCTTCATAATGGCCTAGCTTATGGTAGCTTTATCCTCTTTCCTTCGACTTGTTTGGCCAGCAACCCACACTGGCTCACCGATGACGATCTAGCTCTGACCAAGTTACTCACCTATACTTTGAAAGCTGGTGAGTATTCTTAAATCATCAAATTTATTTTATAAGTTACCTGTATCAAGTTTTCAAGATGGTTTAGTTGAAACCCTCATTGTGCAAAGCTAAAGCAAGCTAAAATTTTCCTTGTTGTTTTGCTTCAGTGAAGCTTTTATTAAAGGATTCAGTACGCTAACACTAAAAATTTGGAGTTTCATCTAAAAAAAAAATCCAAGTAAGTGATTTTGCTACTTGATCTTGAAAGTTCAACTTAAATATTGAAGTCTAATATTTATATTTGGTAGTGTGCTGATAAGTTCAAATGCAAATTTTAATATTGATTATAGTCAACTAGGTTGAATAACTTGATTTCTCCAAGTAGGCTGATTTAGCACCTTAAATGACAATTAGATTAGTCGAAGGAGTGTCTAAAGTAAGTGGATAATTCTCTTCTCTTGATAAATCTTATTTACAAATATGAAATATTTTTATTATATGGAATATTATGATTCCTTTTGAAAAATGAGATTTTCTTATATACTAACGTGGTTTTGAAAGTTTGTTTGTAAGTTGTATCTGTATATGAAAATGATTGGCTATGATAAAGTTATGTATTTTATCTTGATTTACATTGTTGGACTTGATGATTTCCATTTTATGATATGATGGTTTATTGATGAGGTCCGGGATCCATTGGAAATTCATTGGCAAGGTGTGTTGAATGGATTATGATGTTGTTTATAGGCGTGTTTGATAGATTGGGGTGATGTTATGATGTTATGTTTATAATGTATGGTTACCTTTGGGAATTTTCCTTTAGGATTCCAGTTAAGTGTTTAACTTAATTAAGCATTGATATATATTTTAGAAAGTTTATTGACTTTCTCTTATATTTATGCCATGATGAATATATGTTTCATAGTAGCATATTTTGATGTTTATTTTCATATTATTGAATATTATATTTTCAATTACTTACTTTCTTGATGATTAAAGCTTCCAAACTTATTGTGGGATTTTGATGTCTAAGTGGGTAAGCTTATTTTCACACCTATATACTTTTGAATATGATTTATAAACAAGGTTTTGATTTTTATAAGATTGTTGACTCACTGAGTTTCTATGAAATTTACTTATCTCTTTTAATGTTTTTAGAGCCTCAGGATACACCTACCATTCCTTCACCCCACATTAATATTGGATTTACTCCTTGATCGAGGGGATCACTTCTGTAGAGCATAAAGGTATATGCATGATGAAAAATCATGGCAGTTGGTAGGATTATGTTTGCATGTGTTTTGATTGCTGAACGCCCAGTAAAATATAAACTATGTAATCTGGGTCACTGCATTGTGTTGTATTACTATACAGGTTGTGATGGGTATGTAGCCCTTTTTGTTGGTATAGGCCTTGTGCACGGAAGTCTGATAAACAGAGAAAACCTTATCAGATATTTGGTAGAATTGTCATGTAAATATTTGAATATGCATATAAGAAATTGTGAGTCTTCAGTATATTTTGCATTGTTAGGCTCGTAAGAGGTTTCCTAATGGTGACCCTCTACGTCGGTCACGTTCCATGGATTGAGGTGTGACAATACTTTTTCTTGATATAAAAGAAAGTATTCTATTATTTTTTTTATGGATTGAATGCACTATCTTTTTTGTGCATATTTGGCTGAGGCAGTTCTTAGTGAACTCAAAAGTTTCTAACTAGTTATTTAGTTTTGATAAAAGGTTGTTTTTATTTTTTCACATAAACTTCTTGCCATTTTTTGATGGGTGAACTTGTGCCAAATCAACTTTGTTAATAAATCAAGTTATTCTCCTATATACCATTTCCTTTTTTTCTCTTCTTTACCAAGTATCTTCTATCATTTCAAATATAATCCTTGATTATTGACTATGGTTTCAAAACTTTACCAGCCGAATGGTATAACTAATCCAACATCCAATGAAAAATTTGGTCATAAATTTTTTTCTTGTATTTTGAATTTTAGACTAGTGTTTCTATAAATGCCTTTTCCTTTTAGCCTTCATACAATTTTGTCTATTAATTGTTGCCTTCTCTTGAGTACATATGTATTTGCGTGGCTTTTTTATCTTTGTCTTATGCCCTTTTGTAAGTGCCTAAATGAATAATCATTCCAAACTTATTTGGTAGAGGTTAGAACTAATGTGATTTAAGTTATATACTTTCTTAAGTGTAAAAAAGTTCAATATCCATTATTTTGTTATATCAAAGTCTTTTATTTATTTTTTATTACATGACAGCACAAAAAAAAACCAATAATATTATATGGACAATTATATGTAGGTGTATTAATTTTTATTTGATCATTTGGTATGATTGGAATATTAGTTATATTTTATAAGGATTCCAGTATGTGGCATCATGTTTCATGGGGAGATCATCATAAAAGTAAGTTAAATTCTAGATCTGGCCCATCATAGAATTAAAGGCTGGATTTCCTTTCAAGCTTATTGCTTCTTGAAAAGTTACCTCTTTTTTCAATAAATTTTCAGATATGTTATATATAAAGATCTTAATTTTTTTCCCTTTATTTTAATGATCCCCCTTTCATATGTAAATTACAATAAAACATTATGATTGGATTTGGTTGTAAAATTTTTTCTTTGCCTTGCTACACAACTTAAACATGATGAGATAAATGGTTGGATTAACTTATGAACACATTTTCCTCCTCCTTCCTAGAATTGTCTCAAATATGTCCTCAAGTTTTGTTCTCTTTCACCATAACATATGTGATATTTATTTTAATTACTATCATTATAACATTTGTTGTTTCCTTTTTATTTGAGGTTTCATTTATTGTTGTTGATGTTAATTTGGACTAATTGTCATTTCTTGGAGTCTTCCCTCCATATACTTATTAAGGCTTTATTTTAGATCATCTCACTAGATGTAATAGTGAAATTCAAAGTTTTATCAACTTGATTGCAATTGATAAAGAGTATGTATTTATGCTAAAAAGCAATAATATAAATTGTGGAAGTTGCTAGAGTACTTGCATGATTTTTATTTTTCTTTATGCTAGCAGTACAATACAAAAATGACTATTGATGACTATAGCTTTCTTAAGTTTAGCTTGTGTCATGTCCTTACTTTTGTTTTCAATTAATGGCTTTCTTTATTATTATGCAAAGTATAATAATAAGGATGGGGTTTGGTTGATTTAAACAAATACATGCTTACCTTTAACAGCTCATACTAAGTTTTTGTGGTGAAGTACCTGGGAAGATATGAACATACTTAATAATGACTTAAACAAATAAGCATTATCCTTGCTGAAGTGGTAGTTTCTTTTCTAGCAAAAGTAAATTAGTATCCTTCTTTGTTGGATGGTCATGCTTTTTCCAGTGTCTAAAAATTTTACAAGAGATACAATTTTCTCAATATTTAATTGGCTTAGAGTAATAATATGTACAATCTATTTTTTTTAATCAATTAGTATAAGCAAATAGAAGAAAACCAAAGTAGAATATAAGTTGATTTGTTTTCTAGAATTATGGAAATCATATAACAAGTGGGAAACATAGAAAAAGATAGGAGGGTGAGGTAGCAGACTTTATGACAATTGTCGAAACTGGTAGAATTTAATATATTGAACTACTCTAATTTTGTAGAAGGGTGAGTTTAGGTCAGACCCAAAGGATTAGATGACTAATCTAAATATTGACTAGAATAGGGGTTTTGTTATTTAAAAGAAAATTCAAACATAGAATTTCAAAAAGCATCAGAACAATTAAAACAAAATTTAAATCGTAAAAAGGGAAATTCAATTAGGAAACTTTCAATCTGAGAGGGATTTATACATTTAATTCTTAAATTGATTCTAGACATAAAATATATTATCTACTCATTGATTATTTAGCTAAAAATTAATTTAAGCCCAACACCCAAATTAAATCTTTGTCATTTTTCCCTAAATTCATTAATTCAAGCCTAGTACTCGAATTAAATCTTATTGCTAAATAACTCGAGCCCGGCACCCTAATTAAATCAATTATAACATTAAGAATAGGAAGATACTAAAACTAGATAACAATCATACACCAGTGTATAATGATTAATCCATCCTATATTTCCCTTAGATTTTGGACAAGCATACACTAGAACATAATCAAAACACCTAATTGTTACTTTGCTAAATTATTATAACAATTATAGATTATGAAGTTTAAGCTAATAAATAATCACAATAGATAATTTATGTCCTATTAGGTAATCATATTTTGCAATTAAAACAGAGAAACAATAGATAACCAAATTAGGAATAAATCAACAATACAAATTAAGTCACATAATCACAATTGAATTGGAGTAGAGTTTCACTTGAATTGAAAGAAGAGTTTAGCTATTCATTATACGAGAATTAAAAAAATGAAAAGAAAAGAAAAGAAAATACCTAAAAGGAGCTAGTTTTCTTGCCCTAAGAGAGCTCCATTTTTTTTTTTTACAAAGTTAAAGAAAAAGAATAGAATGAAAAAATGAATCTCTAAGTATTTCATCTAGGTTTTTCTATCAGCTCTCTTTTTCCTTACTTAGTCTATTGAATTGGGTTGGATATAGTTACAAGTGGATTTTGGTGTCTTTATTAGAGTTGTAGCCCTACTTCTTATCAATCTAATGGCCTTGAACTTGTTTGAAGTGAAAGTTTTTAACATGACTTATGAGTCAAAACCTAAAATAGACACTGTAGAGTAGAGCAACCCATAACAAATTCTGTCTTTAAGTTTCATAGCCTATAACCCCTTCAAAATGGCACCATTCTATCTTAAGCCTTTCATGAAAGTTGTAGATATGGATCTTATCTATCCAATAGACTTAGATTTATACCATTTGAAAGACTGGAGCTCTAAATATGATAAAAATACCATAACTGGTTTAGGATCAATGGGTCAGTACTTTGCTTAAATTTCTAAGCTGATTTTGGCCCATTAAATATTCAAACTAGGCTTAAAACTCTTCATAACAATTATGGGATTTTTTCTTAACTTTCCAATGATATAAAAATCAACCAAATCAAAGGTATATAACTCTAAATACAACTAAAAACATTAAAACAATATCAAATTACTGAATTAATCCAAATTAATCTTAAAATTGACTAAATCATGAAGCCATTTACAAGTATTCTTATTTATACATAATCATGACAAAAGATTAAATGGAAAAGAGGTATAAAATATGTAAATATCGGTGTAGTTAGGAGCAGTTTTAAACACCACCATATGCAGCATTTAATAATGTCAATTCAATTAGTAGATGTTTGAAAACCCCCCACTAAATACGAATTGCAAAATGATTTATCCCTGTAAATGGTGATAGTTATAATTGTTGATAAATTCAAGTAATAGCAATCAACTACTGTTAAAAAATGCATCTCTCGGCGGTTCTTTTCCCATGGTTTCTAAAAATCACCACTAAACACCTAAGGACACATGAAACATCGTTGTGTATAGAAACCACCAGTAAGTGTTTTGGTGACGGTTATAATCATTGCTAAATGTGCATAAAATTACCACTAAATGCCAATTTTCCTTTAGTGTATAATTGCAATTGAAATTTGTTGAGCAAGTGAGTTTTAGTAATGCCTAGTATACTCTATGCTTGCTTTATGAATATATATGTTGTTTATGAAAGATTATGACATTATATAAATTTTTTATGTTATTCAAAAAGAGATAATGGGATCCTTGGGAAACTTTTTAGAAGAAACCCCTAAATGCATTTGGAAATAGTGAAAACATATATGACCATTTAATATGATGGAAGGATAGAGAGAGATTGAATTAGTGGAGGGATAAGGTGAATGGAAAATATATTGATTGATGGATCATTTGAGAAATTACCTTGGATCCTAAATGCTAATTGGAACCAAGCACTTATCTTTGATAATCATCTGTCTTAAGCTTAAATAGTTATTTCCTACCATACTTGAAATTGCTTAAAATTAAAGATATAACATTTTATATTCTTATATAAATGTTTTGGAGAATTTTCTCATATCCTTGACTACTTTTATATGTATGGTAGCAATTATTTTTCCTCTTAATCCATTATGAATATTGTTTTGACATAGCTTAAATATGATTTTTATTCCTCATAGTTCAAGTATGTTTTTGGTTTATAAATATGACTTTATCGTAGCTTAAATTATGATTTTCATTTTTTTATAACACAAGTATGCTTCAGCTTGTAAAAAGAATAAATTTTCAAGTGTTGAAGTTGAAAATGAATAAATTTATTTTGAAGAATACTTGAAATGACATAAGAGGGAGTAAACAATTCATTCACTAGGTTTCTTGGAAACTCATGCTTTCTTAAAAACTTGATTTTTAGATATTTAAGTCTGTATTTAAATGGAAGGTCAGAGATTGAAGACATTGTTTTTGGAGAATATTTTGGCAGTTGAAATGTTTACATGTGTATATGTGTTTTGAGTAGTCATAGTTATGTAAATTTGTGTTGTCATGTAATAAGTAGTGTGGAGTATAGTATTAATTGTATGTACAAGTGCTAGGTAGGGCATGTATGCCCTCCACTATTGTATTAGCATATGGCCCAGAGTCTGAAAAATAGAAGAAACTCTATTGAATTTTCTATAGAAATTTTCTTAATAGTATATAAATATAAATGTTTTGGAAATTTTTGTAATTATTTTCATTTAAGTTTTATTGTGAAATATTTATCATATATTTATTTTTTCATATTCAAGCAAGTTCAAACAAAACTTGTAAAGCATAACATGAGTCCACATATAGTGTAAAGCTTGTAAAAAGATGTTACTAGATATTTTCCTATGCTAGTTATATAGAAATTGGAGCATAACAAAGTTAGTATCAGAGCATGGTCTAAAGTCTAGGACATGACTTTTCAACTGTCAACAAGGGAATAGACATACAAAGTTCATGTTAGCATGCCTAGGAACGCGAAGCATAAATGAGGATATGTTAATGCCAATTCAAGACATGTTGTAAATCTATGCAATCCTCAAACCATAAGTTAACATACATATATACATACATATATATATATATATATCCATTGTCCAATCTTACTCAGCACTTTTGCCTATAGAAGATATGCTATTTAGGAACTGGATGCTACTTCCTTTAAGGTTACATTAATTTAGAGGCATCTAATTCAAATTCTTCTAATTCTATACCTTCATCAACTATTGTGAGCTTGGTTTCATCAAGCTTTTTTTGTAAGTTTATGCGTCCCCAATATAGCATTTTAAGGTTAGTTTCAATGTCACCTTTCTCTAATGTTAGATCAATATTTAGTCTCGAATGAGCAGCTTAATTTGATTCTTATACCCTCTTATGAGTTTAAATGAAATCAGCAAAACAATATAATTTAAAGATATAATTATGGAAACAAGGGTGGATTGTTATATAGGATTAAATCTTAGGAGGATTTGAATTTTGAATCAAATAGAGAATGTTAAAATGAATCTTATGTTAGTTTTCTGAGTTAATGAGACGCGTTTGATCTAATTAGTAAATGCCGAAAATGATCTTGAAATATTTGACTACTTGTTGATTCCCAAATAAGAGTGTTATTTGCTTTGCATTGATTCAATCCTTTGGACATCCAAAATATGGTGTAAAACTTTGTAAGTTCTTTCTTTTCCAATAACTTTCTCATTCAAAATTTCTTGTTCTATCTTCCAACAAAGACTGAAATAATGTTCCTTTGGTAATTATATTTCATCATTCAATGTTATTCCAAAACCTTGAGGACATCCCTTGTTCTTATTACATTTAGTGTGATTAATGATGTACTATAGTATTCATTTATAAAATTTTAACATATTAAATTACTCTCAAAGTTTCATGCATTACTTGTGATTTTGAATGTAAATTAATCATTCAAGATTATCTTATGATAGAAGATTTGAAATTTTAAGATTTACTAGGTAAAGTTTAAGTTTTACAAGGATAGGAGTCAGTCATAACACTCAGTGAATATATAACATACATTCCAACAGAATTGGGACAAATGAGGGCACTAGTTTTTCATTAAACCATATTCAATTTCAAAATCAAGTTATCACAAATAATAGTAAAATTAAATAACTTTAAGGAAAGAGAAGATAAGATTGCTAGATGTGCTTCAACCAAGAGGGCTGAAATTTGAAAAATTTTCTCAGTGAAGAACCGGCCATGGCTGAAATTCATATCCTAAGATCCGTTGGTTTGAGGCTTCAATGTATCACATATATCAAATACAAAGTAAGAGGAAGCAAGACTAACCTTTAATCCAGCTTCTTGCATAGCGGAAACATCTGAATCTCCCAGTCATCCAGCAGCATACACGCACTGCCTCCACCAGAGATCCATGCCGGAGAAGACCTCAGATGACCTCTTCAGCTTCTCTACTTGTGCTAGCAAGCCTCTGAAAGTTGAAAGGACCAAGATGGACGGCCAAATCTTGCCAGAACGCCGCCGGTAACCCTTCTTCTCTCTTCCATTTGGACATGGCCAAACCTTGGAGAACCTCTTCTCCTCTTGCCGAAAAACTCAACCAAAGTAAGGGAAGATGATATGAGCTCACCAGAACTCTTCCGGTCTTCCTCCTCCGATCCGGCGAGCTGAATGCACGCCGAGCTGGAAGAAGCTCTCCACGATCTCTCCGTCTTCTCCCTCTCCTCTCCCTGCACGGTATACACGAAGAAGACAGCCCATTTCAGCTGAACCAATTTCGGCCAAATGAAGTGAGGAAGAAGGAGCTAAAACGACATCATTTTGGTCGGCCTCACTTGGCCAAAACGGCGTCGTTTCGGGGCATAGGGAAATAATTTCCCAAAATTACAAAATAGCCCCTGAAGTTCTAAATAACTTCAATTTCGGCCTAAGCAATTCCATCGAATTACGATTTGGTCCCTGAACATCAAATATGCCCAAACTTTGGCCATATCATTTCCCGTTATGCGTGTGACCCAGTAGGCCCCCGAAATATTGGTAAAAGTTCAAAATGCCCTTCAAACCCTTTAAAGGCATATGAAATTAATCCAATTAATTTCCTGATCAATTTCTCCAAATTAATC
>JANHAO010014067.1:0-15530 GCA_026873985.1 Saraca asoca | reverse complement strand
AATCTTATGATTTTATATTATTATTTTTATTTTTTAAATCACTTTTTATTACACTTCCTTTCACTTCCTTTCCTCTCTATTTCTATCCAACCAATCAATAAAAAATCATCTTCCATTCCTTCTATCTTCCTTTCCTTTCCCTTCCTTTCCTTTCTATCATCCAAGCACAATGATAGAGTTATTAATTAGAATGACAAATTTATTGCAATTTAACAGAAATATTCAAAACATATATACTGAAAATAAATCAACTAAATTCAAAAATATGCAGATCAAAAGACTGATTCTTGATTCTCTTACTAAATTTTGTGATTAAGGTTGTACTTTCTTCATTATTAAGTTATAATGTAATGCAGAAATTAATAAATATTCATCATATTAGATATATAATTGTAGACAAAACCTCATAATTAATCTTAATATAGAGTTAATTATAAATAAAATTATAAAAATATATAAGAATAAAATTATAAATTAAAACAAACTATATCCCTTTTTTTTCTAATATAAATGGAAGATTGTACGCATACAAAATAAGATCCATAATTTTGTGGTTTATATTACATAATCGTAGATGTTTGTAAACCATATATATGTGTGTGTGTGATTCAAACAGAAGAGTAATTCATAAAGACAACATAAATATACTAAATTTTCATGAGAGCTAAATATTCAATCACGAAACTGGCTTTTCAAAGTTCATTATTATGAGTATTTAAGAGATGGATGAAAATCTAATCAAAGAAGTTGATAAGTCTGTCTACAATCAAATCTATTTGGTCCAGTATTTTGAAAAATGTGACTCGTTTTGGGTCACTGAAAAAGAAGTATGATATGGTTCTGAATAGTAATTAACTGTGTTGAAGATGACAGAATTCAATGCTAGATACTAACCACATACTTCAATCTCGCAAAGCATGTGATAGCATTAATTGTGCACAAAAGGGTATAACCGTAATTAACCTGAATTTTAAGGAAAGATGAGGTCTACATAAAAATAATAAAATGGACTATATTTCAATATCAATTTAATTGCTTCATTTAACTCCTCAAATTTTATAATATAACCCGTGAAAGTTTAACCCTTTCATGCAATCTTATAAGTAAAATCACCAACTATGACACAGCTTTCCAATGTTTATAACAATCCAAAACAAGGGTTATTTGGGTGTGAAATTGAAGGAAAAAATTGGTGGAGATCTTCATTCTGTAAAACAATGCAATTCTTTAACCAATATAATATTAAAAATTTTAATATGGCTCCCTAACTTGAGCAAATGAGGAAGATAATTGAAAAATATAAAATCAGCATTTATTTGACAATATCATTTAAGTTAAAGCTTTAAAGGATAAAGTGTGAAATTTAAAATTGAGGAGGGAAAGTAAACACAAAAGTATAATTAAAACAATTATATTGTCTTATATACAAGTAAAAAATTAATAAATTTAATATAAATGAAAATCCTACTAAGAGTGTATATAAATTCTATAACAAAATGAGGTCAAATGACTCAGTTGATTTTAATATTTTTAAACTCTTTCATTTAATAAAGGAAGAAACTCGATTTTACTTTGTTTAATAAACAAGCTTGAAGTTTGACCGGTTATATGAATGAGCCAAGCTTGTTTAACTTATTTATTATTTTCAAAAAATAAATAAATTCAATCAAAATGTAAATCTTTATTTATAATTGCAAAAAGATTTATATCTTCAATTTTTCACATTTGAAAATTATATCAAAAAATAATTTAATATTTTATCTTTAAATTCTTCACATTATTAAATATATGTAAACTATGAAGTCATTTAGCAAGTAATTGATTCTACTCAAAAGAAATTATATACTAAAAATTTAAAAGAGATCACCCAATAAAAAATTAAAGATAACCATTGTAATTATAGTATGATATTAAAAGAAAAAATAAATAAATTCATCCTTGAAAAATAAATGTGATATCAAATTGGTTCTAAACTTTATATTGACATTAATTGAGTCAATTCCATTTAATAGTAACAAAATAACTCAATTAATGTCAATATATAAACTTTAAAACCAATTTGATGTTATATTTATCTTTCAAAAACGAATTTGCCAATTACCTTTACAAGTTTATCTTATCACAATTTATTCTCTGTTTCTACTATTGATGTTATATACATACATACATACACTACGAGGCTTTATGAATATTAGTTTTCCTTGTCAATAGGTGTTGTGGGTATTTTTGAAGTAATGTAAAATAGACAGGTAAAAGTTCAACAAGAGACGAGTCCAACCGGAAAAATCTCAGATTGTTTAAAAACTGAGGTCGTTCAGCGGAGGCACCAGATCATCAGCCTCGAGCTCAGAACACAGGACAAGACCAAGGTAGAAGCCCCAACTCGTTAAGAATGAGCTCCAACTCGTTGGTTGAAGCGTGCCACCCAAGCCATCTTCCAAAAGGCTCATATTGGTTAAACCTAAGAATAGGACCAACTCACATGGTCAACAGATTGCCCAGCGTGAACCCAAGTCATCAAACGAGTGACTTCAAGCGTTAGGTACAAAACGTCGAAGTCTAGTCAACAATCGAAGGCACACACTCTTAACTGACATATCAATCCCCAAAAATCGACAAATCAGCTCCCAACAAATCAATACTGAATTGCCTAGCATTTATTGTCCAATACAGTAAAAAAGATAGTTTTATGATTTATCAAATTACATTTGTAACCCCCTACCTATATAAATAGGGGAAAATCATTATAAGAAGAAAAATAAATAAATACATGTAGAAACTCTGTCAAAATAGTGAGAGAATATTTGTATTGTATCTCTATTAAATATTATAGAAAAGATCTATACAATAACAAATACAATCACCATGAATATAGGGGTTATACTGATTTTAGCCGAACCACGATAAAAAACTTCTGGTGTTCTTTGTTTTTCTTCCCTTTCAATCTCTTCCTTCCATGTACACACTTGACATTCTATAATTTGGGGTTTACTAAACTGTATCTATTGACTGGATTTTTCTATCAACAATAGGCAATAACAGTAATTGTGCAAATTATAGATAATCAAAGATGTAATTTTGTTTCATCAAGCACTGTCTTGTGTGCATATCTCTCATTTCCTTTCCTGTATAGATTATATTACAATCTCATTGAGTTTTCCCTTATTCTCAACTTATGTTTTGACTTTTGAAAGTTTGTTTCAATAAAGGTAAGTGATTGCAATTATTTGAATATTTTTTTGCTTTGTATCTTGGAAAACTAGTAAAGGAAATTATTTATAGGAAAATCAAATAACATGAAAGGTCAAAGGAGATGACAATTTTGAAATAATATTATTGTTTGTTAAAATTCCTTCACACCTTACACAAATTAAGAAAAAGTATTTTGAAATTATGAGCTTTTTTTATTTCATATTGATTTTACTCATATTTTCTTTCTCTCATTTGTTCACTTGTTCATCTAAACGAGTAAAATATTTTTCTCTTCTATTTTCACTCCCATAAAGGACCCAATTTCTTCCCAAACAAGTATTAAAATTTATTTCAACAGAATATACAATATAGAATAGAAATACCAAAATAGGAAATAGGCAATATCACATCCTAAAATATGTGATTGTGATTGGTAGAAATCACTATGTGATGACTTATGAATTTATGAGTAATCTTTTACTAAAAATCCTTTCATAATTTAAAACTTGAAAGTAATGCAAAAAACATGACTTTTGGACATTTTATCTAAAATTCATGATATGCAAAATTTTATTGAAAATCATTTAAAATAAATAATTTCTATTCCTTGTAATAAATAAATCCTTTTTCTAAAATTCTAAATCCATATATCAATATCTATTGTTTAATTGAACAAACACTAACGACTAAAATATATCAAGAAGACAATACACTTGATTCCAATCATATGCAAATTTGAAGTATTTCATATTTGAGATAATCTCTATAAATTTATTAACTTAAATATGTTAATGAATGAGATGAATACAACCCAAATACTCAATGAGCAGAAAAAGTTAACCCATCTTTGGGTTGCAAACATTTTGATCAAACATGTAAACATAATTTATATAATACATCACATATATATACGTAAATATAAACATATTCCATAAAAACACATCTGTATCCAATATTCCTTTTAGATTATTTCTTTATTTTTACTTACTATCCTTAATCTTATACTGTCATAATTATATATTTATCCATAAACTTGTCTTACGAAATTTCTTTTATCCTTTTAACCTTGTAAGACCTACAAACAAATTATACTAACAATTGATAAGTATTGAAAAAAGCGATGTCTACTGATAATTGATAATTGTTATGTCCCTCAGGACATTAATGAAGTTACTGTAAGTTTCTTAAGTTTTGTGTCCTTCTACATTGCATTTGATCATCGACAATCCGTCGCCATGCGATAAAAATAAAAATACCTCATTGAATAATGCATATCTTAGTACACATAGGTTTTCTAGATTTCACATTTGCATGCCAATTTTTAAAGATAATTATCTCTGAAACTTTTCATATTCTTATATAGTTCTTATTAAATTCGTCTCAACTACCTTTGCCTTCTATCATGCTATTACTTTCTAACCCTTTTTTTTATCCTAACCTTTCTATGTATGCTAAATGCTCATAAAATGTATTAAAAGCAATTTATCGAGAAACAACATGAACATATATTTATGCTTAGATCATCCTTTAAGAAATATGACTTTAATATAACAAAATAAATAAAACTTAATGAAATATTAATGTAATTAAAATAATTAGTTCCTAAAGAATCTGATAAATAAAATAAAAGATAAAACGTTTGAAAATATATTTCATAAATAATATTTTTCTGTGGGTGCATTGTAAATTCTTAATAAGAAATTAAAAAAATAAAAATCTACATTTGAAAAAATAAGCTTGGATAATTTTTCTAAAAATTCATAAAGAAAGACTTGAAATTTTATACTTATGTAATTATGTGAACTTAGGATTGCAAAGAATTTCTCAAAGTTAAATTCAACACTAGCTTTACATTTCTTGTCCCATTGCATGCAATAGTTCAAACATACACATAATTAGGTAGGAAGATAAATCCTAAAACTTTATCTTGAATCTACATCTCATGTGAGAAACTTATCTTATACCTAAATTCATATATATATATATATGTATATATATATATCAACTTCCTATGTCTATTCTTAGATCACTTCATATTTCTAACATCTGTAGGCCTACCAATAATTCATCATATTCATTTATTTGATTTTTTAGGCCTAATCTCCTCTACCCAATACATTAAAATAGTTTAAGGTAATTTTTAAAAATAATTGTTTTGCACACAAAGAAAGTCAGAGGGTAAAATTTTCACTCACCTGGTATGAAGATTTTCTAATATTTGGTTCTAGGCCTGAATCTATTAGCACAATCATCACAATTCAAAACAAATTTACTGAATATAAATCATTAGAATGTAAATATGAGATAATGTGATTTGACCATCTTATCTTATATTTGAGTTTTCAGATTGGAGATGTATTGAAACTTTTTTCATTAGGATTCAAACTCTGGTAAACAGTCAGGTTATATAAGGATTCTATCACATTGAATTTTGAGTGTCGAGTTTAATTTAACCTAACATTAACTGGTCAATTGCCTTTTAAGATTTAGTCGACTGACCAGTTCGTCATCAAGGACTAAATCCGTGATCAATTGATTATCCTTTTAGACCTGTGTTCGAATTCAGTCAAGTTAATTCTATAGGATATCACGATCAAATTTATCATTGAAAGATAAATGTGATATCAAATTAATCCAAAATTTTATACTAACTGCAGTTGAATCTTTTGTTAGTCTTAAATAGAATTAAATTCAATTAATATCAGTACAAAATTTGAAACTGATTTAAAATCACGTTTATTTTTTATGGATGAATTTTTCTGTTTTGTTTAAAAGTAGTTATACAATATTAAATATTTAGATTCCAATATATTATATAACTATATCTTTAATTATTATTTTTAAATAAATTATTCATAAATTAAACCAACGAAGTTTTAAAATTTTGACTCTGTTCGTTAATCGACGTTTTTTCAAAATATAAATTTGACCTCTATGCCAACATAACGTTGACAATCTCAAATTTTCAATCAATTTTCTACCTTCACAAATTGTGTTTATTATTCACTACTTCTTTCACCAGGAACAAAATAGTGCATTAAACCTCATGAAGCCTTATGGTCCAAAGAGAAAAAAAAAAACCATTTTTTTGAGGAGTAAGTAACATTTGTAAGCCACATCGATTGATTCAATACTATTTTTAAGCAAGATCCAATGCAAATTTTACTTTACTTTAAAATTAAAAGATTGATGAGTAAAGGAAGCCAAAGGATCCGTAGGATTTTTCAGCACTAATGGGCGTCGGCAACAAGGTTCTAAGTTATTTTTATGTTCCTGAAATCATTTAGTTAAAGAGATAATAATCATATGTATTATACATGATATTTTTAACCATATGACGATATTTAATATTATTTTGAAAATCTTTGTCCTAATATTTTAAATTTTAATCTAAAATGTTATTTATATGTATGATAAATAACTTGACATTCATATTATAAATATATATATATATAATGCACAATGTCAAATTAATAGTCATGGGTGAACAACAACACTAATGCACAACCACACTTTATTCCTTACTCATTATGGAATTAAAGACTCACTAATTAATGGATGTCTAATGATTTAATTACTATTCTTTGCCATGCCAACCAAACCTATAGTTTTCACAATCATTACTTGTTCTTGAGACCTTAAATGGTTTACATAATAATGACCCAATTCAAAGATGCATGGCTCCAAATATTTTAAGAGTTTAAACTTAAAACAATCTCAATATAAAGCATGGCTATAATTATTACTTGTTAGTATAATTTTTTTACACTTTTACTCTAACGTTGAATTTAAGTTACAATCTCATAATTTAAATGTTGACTTATTCTTTAGTCTTTACTCATGAAAATTGAAGCTTCTTATGAGTTACTATATTCAATTCGACTACTTTAAATGGTACATTTATAAAATAAAGTGTAACATGATAATTATGATTAGAAAAAAAATAAAGGAATAAAAATTATAAATTTATAAATTTTTTGATTAGCGATAAAATAATAATAAATTATAATTTTTAATTGTTAAATTTGATTTTTTCATTAATAATTATTGATGTTATATTTTATTTTTTAAAAAATTTACATATATTTTTAATTATAAAAGGAGTCAAATTCTACTATATCAACATTCAAACCAAAAAATTCGACAAGATAATATCTTGTCTTTGAAATCATAGTGTAAACAACAATCTCAATGATCAAACTTTACTTTTTTTAACAAATGGGGAATTAAAAAGGCTCACTTATGGTAGCTTCTAATACCTCTACCAAATCATAACCAAATCCCTGATGCTTTTAAAGGTTTTCCCACCAAATCTCTATGTGGGTAGTTGGAACTAGGAAGTTCCTTTAGAGCAAAGCTTTGCATTTTCTAAAGGCAAGTGTTTGAAAAAAGCATCATAGTACTAGTTAGTTAGGTAAGCCAAGTGCTAAGCTATGGCAGTTAAAGACATAAAGAATCTATGTCAAAGATACAACTTCCCCTCTTTTCTCAGCAAACCCTCCTTTGATTAAGGGTTTACAGCCTTACGGAATATTATTACTTTAGAAAATATCATTTAAAGATTTATAGGACATGCAAACAATCCTTTTTAAGATTTATCAAAATACTCACAAATTATCTAATTTATCAGAATCATTTGTAACAAAATTCAAATTTAAGATATGAATAATTAAAGACAAATAATATTATCAACACAATTAATTTAAAAAGTTGTTTATAATAAAAAAGAATATATAATATAAATTAAATTAAATTTATTATATTTATTTTAAGATTGAGGACATCAATTTAAATTAAATTATGTTATGCTTATTTATAAAAGTAATTATAAATTATTATTATTATTATTATTATTATTATAAAATTAATATATTTTCTATATAATTTTACTCTCTCTCTCTCTCACACTTGCTTTGAAAGAGAGTGGTATATGGTCTCCCACAACATAGGAAATCTTAAAGGCATGTGGTGCGAACTTCTTGATATTTTTTGTACTATTTAATATCCACGCGCACCGAGCAGAGCAGAGCACGAATTTTGAATATATCCATCCACGTTTGGGCTCGTCATGATTTCAGGCCTTTTGTGAATCGCGTGGGGGGCCAAAAGTTAAATTCTTTCCTAAAAAACATAAGTGCGAATTAAAATGACCCTTCTTGAATTTTGTCCAATTATATTTACATATAAATTATTTGATATATATTAATTTAAATAAATAATCACATTATTTGTCGCAAAAAATAAAAAAATATGCATATATTTTAAAAATAAAAAAATACGAATGTATCTCATAACATAAATGTAATATAATCAATAAAAAATTATGAAACTTTTATTTATTCCCGTGAATACGTGTGAAAACTCAGTTTGTGATATATTGGAGGAATTTGTACGGTTTTATTCCTTTCTTTAATTCGAATGCAAAGAAAAGCAAATGGTCAACTTGGGGGAGAATTGGGTTTGGTCCTTTTTGGCTATGATTGTGAGATTACAACATCCCACATGGGATGGGGTTGGAAAGGCACCAAACAAGTACTTAGATATTTAGCTTGTGACTTAGTGCTGTCTTACTGTCTCTCTTAATTTTCCACAACCCTCTTTATTATTAGTGATGGGATTGAATGTAATATTACATATATTTCACCAATTTTTTTTTAAAAAAAAAAAGAGATCAAAAGATAGCTTTAATTTCTATCATTTTATTTTTTAACAAAAAAAAAAAGAAAACACACATGTATAAATATTGTAAGTCTCATAATTTTATGTGTTTATATATTTTTATTTTTTCATAATTATAGAATGAAATCTTTTCTTAGCTCATGAGATATGGGAAAAGAAAAAAATAAGAGTAAAAAATATGTGAATTTTTTTTTTTTAAGATATTTTGACTCTCATACATCCAAAATTCTTACCTTTTCTTAATTTCTAAGACGGTGAGTGTCCATCCAAAACATTTTCACTTTAATGTGTATGCGAGTTAAAGTCGATTGTAAGATTCCGATAGTTAATTTTAGGTAACTGACAAAGTCATATTTGTGTTATTGGCTGTTTGTTAAAAAAATAAAGTTTTTCCTTTTTTTATTACTCTTCACAATATAATAACATTTGATATTATTTAATTTTTTTTAATATACTAAATTTAAATTTAAGACTTTATGTGTATATTAAATTTTATGATTTTTGTTTTCAATTATTTTTTTATTTTTTCCTAACAATTGAAAAATTTATTTCATATAATAGAAGGAATAAAAACCCATGAAGCAAAAGGCTTTGTAACTCAAAAACATGTAAAAAAAATTGGAATTTATCACTATAATGCCAATATGGTGAATATTAACAGTAAAAGAAGAAAACAATTTCAACTCTCATAAATTGAAGTTTGAAAAAAAGTTAAGATAAATATCAAAATTAGCAGAAGGCAATTCAAAGCTGCAACCTTCAGTCCAGACATGCATTTAATCCAATTTTTGAACAAATTTCTGATTAATGCATACCTAATTTCAGTTAAAGTGGTCCAGAATAATCCAAAGAAACAAAAAATATTAATATTTTCACAGTCAAAAAGAGAATGTGATTTTGTTTGGCCATTGACGAGCAGCTGCGGAAATCATGCAGAATGCAAAGAGAAAGAACATCAAAATCATCATGACATACTGCACACCGAGACATAATCTTGTATCATTTTTTTTTTGTTGAAAGTTATAATTTTTCATAGAAATTCAAATATTTTTTTATAATTTTATCTTTAGATAAATGAATCTTTTTAGATAATAATTAAATAATAAAATTAGATAAATTAATATATTACAGAGATAAAAATAAAAAGTTAAATTTTACAAAAATAAAAAAATTTACTCAAATTTTTTTATTATGATTTTGAATGACAAAATTATAATTTTTTCATATATTTATTAAAAGCAAAATTGAAATATTTATAAAATTTTATATAAAAAATTATAAATTTTATATCTTCTGGATTAAATCTCTTTAAAAACCCCTAAAATTTCTAAACCACACAACCCAAAATCAAAATCAAAATGTTGAAATTGGGACAAAGATTAAGATTTTTTTTTCTGTGATTACTAAGAATTCATTCTGAGCGAAGTGACAGGTTTCGTGTGAAAACATAAAAAGATGGAAAAATCTTTCACGTAATCTACATGTGAATTCAAAAGTTTTGAGAGAGAGATGAACGGTCCTGATTGGTTGTTTTCAAAAGCACACTGAAATAAGACAAAGAAGTAACAGTAAAAGAGGAAGCTGCTCGCCGTTTGGTCGCATCTGAACGACAGTTGGTTAATGGCCGTTAACATGTTATCTTTTAGTAAATCAGACCTGTCAACATTGTTTCCACAAACCACTTTGCTTTTCGGGCAACTTCCTATTACCCGAATTACCCTTACTTTGAGTCACATAATACCAATTCTCTACCCTTTAAGATGGGAAAATTACAAAGAATTTTTTTTTTTAACGTAGGATTCGGGAAATCTCTTAAATTTGTTATTTAAACGCAAAATTTTGTATAACACTTACATTTTTTAAAATTTATATAATTTTATACAAATTTTAGTTATAATAAGAATGCAAATTTTAAAATAAATACACATAATCACATTCAACTATTCATGTTGAAACTCTTCAACAAATGATGATAATCAGCAAAATCAAGTGAAATTGTAAAGTCATCTATAAATATAGTAAGGTTAGCCACAGACGACGGAAGTGATCTGTCATACACGATCTGATAATTAAATTAGTATTTCAACAGAGTTTTCATAAGTGTATTATTGTAGGTATTTTTTGGTACTGCGTAAAATGGACTGGTAAAGGCCCAGCGATAGATAAGTCTAATTGGGAATAGAGTTGACATCACCAAATCGCTAGCTACAAGAGCACAGAGCAAGACAAAACCTCCAGCTAGCTAAGGAACAAGCCCCGGCTCGCATAGGCCAATAGTTCGCCTTACACGAGCTCACATTGCCAGAAACAAGCTCAGGAGATCGATCTCGTTGACCGAAGGCCAGCCATGGTCCCAGATCAAGAGTCTCAGTTCACAGGACGCAACATCTTGCTCAGCAAAGGGCTCATCGAGGGTAAGCCTGAAGTAGGTACCTTTTCAAACCAAATTCGTGGGGCCAGTCTGTAATAAGCAGCTAACATGGGCCCACCCTCAGAAAGCAACCTACAGAAGTCGGCCAGTAGCCTGTAGAAGCTAATTTGTAAAAGTCGTACTTGTCACTTATATTTATTACTTGATGTAACAGAAATACAATTTATGTAATTACATTTGTAGCATCCCAGCTTCTATAAATAAGAAGAGGGAGATCACTGTAAGCTAAGTCTGAAAACTATACCGAAACTCTGTAAAAAATTCACCGGAGTAATAAAATATTATCATGGATGTAGGAACCGGTGCTGCCCGATTTTAGCTGAATCAGGTTAAAAATCCTTTTACATTCTTGCTATTCTTTCTCTCCATCTCCTTATTCTTCACTTGTTCGACTGGATTGTAGATTGAGTCCTTAAAACTCTTTTGGTTGGTTGGATTTGGGACCGAACCAAATTCCATTGTCAACATTTTGGCACCGTCTGTGAGGACTCATATGTTTTCTGGTTGATTTCTCGTATTCTGGTTGATTTCCTATGCAGTTCCAATGGCAAGAGGAAGAACCATCAGAGCTTCAAACACTTTGGTAGATCAGTCAAAAGGTCATGTGTCTACAACAGATTCCTCTACTGTTCTCGTCATAGGTTTTGCTGCTGGCTTGCCCTTAACCGGCTTTTACCAACCTACTGCTACTATCAATGGGACAATAGAGCACAAACTTGACATCAGTGCCAAGAGAGACTGAAAATATGATGGGAGAATAGACTAGAGCAATCATAGTGCTAGCACAAGCACAAGCTTAGGGTGTGTATAGGTAAGTTAAGGCTGTTACACCCAGAAATATTCACTAGTAGTAATAAGCTTTATGTTCAAGCAAAGCCAACCAAGAAGTTTCCTCAGGTCGCTACTCGTAAAAATAAACTTCAGGTCGCTGTTCTCGCAACCAGGAGAGTCAAAGGAACTAATAATTTTCTAGTTAACGATTTGTGAAACGGATCCAATGATGGAAGAGTTGTTTCAAAAGGTGAACCAATTGGAGGAATGTTTTCAAGCCCTGAATGATTGAGCTCGCTATAAGGAAAGGTTGTCATTTTCCAAAGAGATTGAAGCACAACCCCTCCCTCTCAAGCTCAAAGTCCCTGTGATTCCACTGTACAATTGAGACACCAATCCTTATGACCATTTAGATGCATTCAATGTTCAGGTAGATTTGCAAATAGTTGATCCTCTGGTTAAATGCTGATTTTTCCTAGTAACTCTAAGAGGCGTGCCTTAGGCATGGTTCAGAGGTCTTCCAGCTCGAAGTATAAATAGCTAGGAAGAATGTCAACAAAAGTTCCTTAGCTAATACCGAGCGTTGAAAAGGTAGCTCATGCCCCCTATCACCTCGCAATGATCTTTCAATGTAAGCATGAGTCACTAATGGATTACATTATCAGGTTCAGACTTGAAGCCAATTCAGTAGAAAATCCTTGGAAGAAATCATTTTGGCAACAATTTCTGCAGGACTCCGTAAGACAGAAAGCTGTACAGAAGCATATATAAGTCTCCGGTAAAGGATTTAACTGAATTCTATGAATGAGCTGCCAAGCAGATTAGGTGGGAGGAGACCTTTGGCTCAAAGGAGTCTAAGCAAAAGTACGAGGTGAACACCTCCACTCAAGCCAAGAAGAGGAGCAATGAGGGCCAAAATAATGGCTCTGACAGCCGACTCGCCAAGAGGACCAAAGACGAGCGACCTCAGTATCCAGGCTGCCATTATCACTACAACATCCTGTCTAACACTCCAGATAGAATCTTTGCTATAGAAAAGGGGAGAGAAGACTTCGAGACTCCCAATCCCTTAAGGACTCCTCGTGTGAATAGAAACATGAACAAATTTTGTGCCTATCACAATGAAGTTACACACAACACTTTAGATTACCAAGCCCTCAGAGCTACGATTGAAGATCTGATTAAGAGAGGTCACTTAAAGGACTATGTGGTGTAACTTGCAGGACAACAGCCATCTCAGCCTCAGCAAAATCCTAAACAAGGGCAAACGTCCATGGTGAGAACCATATTTTGATCCTATAATGAAGCATGTTGAAACAACCCAAATTTTATGTATAAACAGCCTTTGAGCAAATTCTCAGCAAAATGATAGTTTGGTAGCTAGCCTCCGAGATACGAGCTCCCCCATTCGAGCATATGACTGTATCCTTTTAAGTTTCTGGTTAAATTGGTATCGCACTAATGTGACCTATTCTTCAATACTGCATTAGTACGACTAACTTCACATTATCGCATTAGGATGACCTACTTCTTGGCACCATCCTAATACAATCTAGCGTGCATATGACTAACTTTCTTAGACACCATAGGCACGCTGCCTCTAGTCATACATATGACCAATTTTCTTAGGCACCATGTGCATATGACCTTGTCATGTATACGACTAACTTTCTTAGGCACCGTATGCATGTGACCTCCAACTCATGCATATGACCAATTTTCTCAGGCACCATATGCATGTAATCTTATATTCAACGTGCACATGACCAACTTTCTCAGACACCATATGCATGCGACCTCTTACTCGTCATGCATACAACCAACTTTTTTAAGCACCGTATGCATGTGACCTCCAACTCATGCATATGACTAACTTTCTCAGGCACCATATGCATGTGATCATTTAAGGTGCACATGACTAACTTTTGTAGGCACCATATGCATGTGACCTCCTACTGGTCATGCATGCGACTAACTTTCTTAGGCACCGTATACAAGCATCACTCACATGTAACCAACGTTCAATCGCAGTATGCATGCAAATTATATTATTTATAGCTCTCATGTAACCTAATACTCATAACTCTCATACAACCTAATGTTTACAGCTCTCATGTGACCTATCATTCGCAGCTCGCATGCAACTTACTACTAGGCATAGCTCTCATGCGACTTACCTATATACTACTCATCACTAGTCGAGGTACACTAATGACCATAATCACTATTCATTGAAAAGCATGATCGATTGGTTATTTAAATATTTCATTTCACTGTAATCTGTAGGAACTTGTATTATTGTCTGTGATATACAGAATATTCAACACAGCATACAAGTAACATGAAGAAAATTTCATTAAAAAGCCCCACTCAATGAGGTAAATGTACATCAGAAGATTCAAAGTATAAATCAAAGCAAGCCTACGGCTATTTTATCCTAGAAATAAGACTGGCTTCTTGGAAAAGAACTCCAACTAGTAGGAGAATCGATGGGCATGCTTGTTCCTTAATCTTCTTATTGTTGTCCTCATTGGCTAAAGGCTCCTTTCTAACACACCTATCCCCCTAGAATTGAGAAGCAGGGGAATATAACTGGGAAAGCAGAACCCAGAGTATAACCGTGAGAAAATAATCTAAGATTTACATAAGATCTTTCAAAATCCTCAAAAAAGGATTGCCCATAAAGACTTCCTATGCAGCAGACCATACATGCCTCATCAAAAAGGCACACCATTGCAAATATGGGGGACTTATCTAAGGTACTCATTAGGTTACTCAGTGAAGAAGGAGGAGTGTCATGCCCCAATCTCGGGCACGTGACCGGCGTAGAAGGTCACTATCAGGAAACCCCCTACAAGCCTTACTATGCAATACTAACATAATACCAATGCACAAATATTTTATTGATCAACAATATGAATTTATTATCTCTACCAAAAATTTGGTAGAGTTTCCTCTATTTTCTGGATACCCGGGCACGTGGCCATATACACAATATAATGGGCTACATGCCCATTCAACCTGTATAACAAATAATAGATGTGCAGTGGTCCAGGTTTACACAAATTACGTCCTATTGGGCATCCAGACAACACTTACAATATATGAACATGCTATCCTATCCAACTGCCACATCATAATACCAATTTATACCTGTTAATCTCCGCAGAAGGTAATCAATGGATGGAAAGAACTCGGGGGCTCATCTGGCACTGAAAGACATGGAAATAATAGGAGTGAGTCTTTAGGAAACTCAGCGAGTCAACAATCTCATTCTCACCTAATTATCCCATTTAAAGATTTTTAATCAATTGTAATGTAATATCTAACAAAATAAAACATACATGCACACATGATAAGATTATCCATCATAGGGTGAACATAAGAAAATGTTATATAAGTTATATCAAATATAGTTATGTATGAAGCAAAACAAACAATTGGAATCCCAATTGAA
>JANHAO010014066.1:0-15533 GCA_026873985.1 Saraca asoca | reverse complement strand
TTGCATCAAATGGTGTTGTAACCTGAAATCAAAATAAGAGTTAGTAGCAAACATTTAAAATTTCATTGTCTAAAATTTTGTTTTTTAACATCAAAATAAACATATAGCTTAGAGTGATTTGATAGAAGATTACTCTAAGGCTAACATTCCTCATGAAATGAATAATTTCTTAAGCAATGACAATACTGTCTTGGATATAGTGACCAAGCATAAAACATAATTGGAATGGAAGGGTTTTAATCTATTAATAATTATTTTTGTGACACATTTATACATAATATTGCAAAGAGAGATAAAACCAAATTAATTGATAAACTTTGGTTTCTCAATTTTGAGAATAAGACAAATTAGAGTTCTATTAACATCAAAGAGCTATTTACCATTGAAAACCTCCTTAATGAAGCAGAAAATATTTTTTTCAACTATGTGCCAGTTGTTCTAGTAAAACAAAGCTAGGTAACCATCCTCCTTCAAGGCTTTAAATCCTTTAATAGAAAAAAATCGCCCTTTTAACCTCTTCAAAAGAGACTTCTTAAGCCAACTCCTTATTCTGATTGCCATTTATAGTGGGAAAGATGATAACTGTAGTTACCAAATGATGGGTTACCAAATCATCATTAAAGAGATCTTTATAAAAATTATAAATCAAGTAAACAAGGTTATACTTATTGTCTACCCATTTATCATGATGGTATCTTAGCATTTTGATTCTATTTCAACTTCAAGTTATAATTTTTGAATGATAGTACTTAGTGTTTCTATCACCTTGATTTATCCACAAGGCTTTAAATTTTTTATGCCATAATAATTCCTCCTACACTAGAGTTATAGATAAACCTCTTTGAAGATTAGCTTCCAAATTAGCTAGAAAAGGATCAAAATGATTTTCTTAAGAGCATTGGATTCTAGCTATTCTTAGTAATAGCTTTTTTTTTCTTTGCTTTATGTGTCCAGAGACATTCACATTCCAATCTTTCACCTTAGGAGTAAAATTTCTAATGGCTTCAACTAAGTCTTGATCATAACCTCATTCTAGAGTTAAAAAAGTTCTAGAACTTATCATGAGTCAACCACATAACTTCAAATTTAAAAGGTCTTTCCTCATTATTAAGGGCATTATCACCTAAATCAATACGAATAGGATGAGGTTCTAAAAAAATTATGGATAGAACTTGGACAAAAGCCTTACTGAACTTCAGCCTATATTCTATAGTACAAAGAGTATGACCCAATTTCTTAAAAAGACAAGGATAGCTTGGATTTTTAGGACCCTTCCAAGTGTACCTATCACCTTGAGCATCAATCTCTAACAAGTTATAATGATTAATCCTCTCATTAAATAAGGAAGCCTTATTCAGCTCCACCTTTTCTTTTCTTTTTTTCAGAGGAATCTTTTAGGTCATTAAAATTGCCTACCACTAATAAAGACACTGAAATACTATGACTAATATCTTCTATATGTTTCCACAAGTCATTTTTCAAATTTGAAATTAGAGTACAGTATATAGCAATAAAATTCCAAGCTTCTCCATTACGAGGGAGTAACTTCACATGAATAAATTGGAAGTTATTTAATTCAACTTCAATGAAGATTTTATGACTTTTCCAAGCCATCCAAATCCTTTTTGAGAAACCATTCCCCTACATAAGCTCTCATTTATCAAAACCAAAAGCTTGTAAAATTAAGTAACCTTTACTACTAGCAATGTGGGCTTGCAATAGAACTAAAACATTGGGGTCATTATTATTCAATAAAGTGAAAACCTGATTCATGAAATTCTTGTGCCTTGTATCATAATAGTTCCATAACACAATATTTTTAATAATTAAAACTTTAGAAAAAACACCAGTAAATTAAGGACTTCACTACAAGTCCATATCTTTGACATTAACTATTCTTACACCTTACTCCTATAATTGAGTAGAAATTTGAAGCTCCAATCTTCCATCATCATTTTCTAAAGGATGCAATCATCTAGTGGTTCAAGCTCCGTACTTTTAATACACATCGGCTACACTTGAGAAGAGTTTAAATGCATTTGACCTTAATCTATTTCAGAATTTGGAGTATGAGGCACATGTGAAATCAGTGAAAGAGAGGTAGTAGAAGAGTTTGAAACAATTTTCTGCATCATATGTTAGGGTTTTGGATGTGCATTATCAACAAACTCCATAAAAACAGGAGCTTATGCATTCTTAGTAAGTTTCCAGCTAGGCCATGCACTAGTTGGGCTCATGTCACATTCTTTTATTTTCTTGTCAATGAAATTCACTTCAGGCCTACTATTTGCTTTGTTAAGTTTAGAAACTATCAGGTTATGCACCTTAGAGCCCTTTGATTGGTCATAATAAGTATCCTCTTTTCCCTAATTATCTCCTTCAAAATTAGGATTTTGCTTATCATATAAAATATTAAAATGTGAGACTGAATTTATTATTACCATTTTTAGCACCTTCAAAATTTGATTTTCTATGGTAACATTATAAGTTTTGGGCAATCATCCAATTGCCATAATGGAGTTTTTTGGCTGGAGTGCCAGTAGCAACACCTTCAACCTTAGCTTGCATCACCTTTTTAGCATTTTCTGAAGTTGTTTCCATTAGCTTCTCAAATGCAAGATGTCCATATTTCCCACAATTAAAACAAATTGTATGAATACTCTTATACTTAATACAATATGTTTTGCCTTTGACTGAGTATTTCATTAATTACTCCTTATTAAGATCTATTTCTACACATATATAGGCATATTTCCCTCTAGCTTGCTTTGCAGTAGTAGTATCAACCTTTAAGGTTTTTCTAACTTGATTTCCTAGGAAAGTTAAAAACTTTTTATCATAAAGTCTCAGAAGAAGGTTAGACAATCTAATTTATACTATAACTTTTTCTACTTCAGCTTCATCTGAATCAAAATCCAGATCCCACTGCTAGGTAGTCAATTAATGATCAAATAACAACCATAGACCACCTATAAGAGCAAACTCATAGTCAAAATATGAACTAAACTTTACTAAGTAAAAGTCATTGTTTAGATTAATAATGCCCAAAATTTCATCCTTGTCGCATAGCTGGTGCAGTTTTGATCCAAGCACACAAAAACTTATTTTCCTGTATAAAAGTTTGATGATAAGAGTTCTTCTCCAAGGTTTGTGCATTCTTTTTTCCTTTTCCTTTGAAATAATGAAGTTTGGACAAGGCCTGATCTCATCCATATTTTTAACAATGGAAAATCTACTTAAGTCCTTATCGTCCAATGCTTCATTCCTTGAAAGTTAGCCACTCTTACAAAATTTAGATTCAGCACCATCTAAGGTATCTTTGTAAGATTTGTTCTCAAGCTTTAAGAAATCATCATGATATGAAACCAAACCACCCTTCTCACATATGAACCCTTTACCATTTTGTTTGATCTTTTTGGTACTCCATTGAAGAAGATCAATCTCTTCCTTTATTGTTAAGGTCATTACCCTCCGTTACAAGTATCCAAATTTCAAACCAAATATCTTTGCCATTTGGTACTTTCTTTCCATATATGTTGCCTGCAACAATATCTTGTTAAGATTTTCTTGTGAACTTACATAGTTTAGAATTTTTTTTTATTAAAACTTAAATTACTTGAATGGATAATTAATACTCTAAGCTAGCCCATATATGTGATAATATTTGATGTTTAAAATGACACTTAGACCAAAAGTGATTTATAGTCATGTGAGCCTTGTAACTAGATTTACTGTGACGGGTTAGTTTAGTCTAATAAGGTTTTATTTATATAAGGTAGGTTTCTACTCTCATCCTGAGTCAGTCCTGCAATTTCCCAATTAATATTTGTAGGCAATATCTCTTAGAGGCAGTTAGGGATCGGAAGGAGTGCATCTACCAAGATTCACACATTGAACTCAAGGGATTCATAGCCTTTTCAAGGTAAGCAAATTTTGATTATATAATTATTATTAATTTGCATATTGATTATGCTATATAACATGATTTATTTGATCTGATAATTGGTTCAATTTATAATTCTAATCTTATAATTGGTATCAAAACCAATTATTTAATCATGTTGCATGGCTAAATATTGGGCAAATTTGATTGGAAATTATATTTATTATATTATTGATGAAATAGAAAAAGATTATAAGTTCTTTGATTTAAAATTATCATCGTACAACAAAAATTGATCTATAATTTTTATATGAATAAATTTCTTATTATTATTGATGTATTTCACACAAATAAATTTTAGGATTTGTGTATGTCTTATTGTATTTTAAAATAGAGCCATGAATTGGATGTTTAAGGTTTCATAGAAAGGGATTTGACCAAATTGGAATTGATTTGTGTTGTTTTTTCTTTAAATTAATTCATGATTTTGTCTCAAAATAATATACCAAATAAAACCCATATTTTAATTTGATAAAAGTTGGTGTGTATGAATTTTTGGATAAAGAAGATCGATTTTAGTCTAAAATTTTTTTGACTCAAATCAAAGCATTTTTTTGCCTAGTTTTAATCAAATTAATCCAAGGGTTAGTGTTAAATTTGCATTGGGATAAAAAAGTCCATATAAAAATTTGATGAAAAATAACTAAAAATGGCCTAATTCCGAACTAGGTTTGTTCAAGTTGCAAACGGGCTGCACAGACCCAAATCACAGAGATCCCAAGTGAAGAAGCTATTTCGGGCAAGCTGTGCTTCACCCATTGTCCCTAATAGCGCATGTAGGCCCCAAATTAGCTTTTTTATGGCTACTGAAAGTGGTTCGAGCAGTGTCCGACTCCATTCTCCAAGTTGGATTTTTTTATGCATTTTTCCATATTTTTTTAAAATAAAAATTATTTATTTAATTTTTACCCCATTTATTTGTATATTAACTTGGTATTTTTTGGGCTTGAAATTTTTACTATATAATTCCTATATGTTAAGCTATTGTATAAAATTTTTCTAGTATGATATGATACCATTTGAATGTTAAATGAATTTTACATGATTATATGTGTGAAAGTATTATTATATAGGAATTATTAATTGCTTATGTTGTGCTATGGAATTTTATGTAATTGTATACCTACCTATTGTGGGACCAATTGCATAAAATTTTGCTGAAAATTAAATTATCAAGTATAGTATCTAGGAGAATGTTATGTTGATAATAATTATATGTTATTGATAGTATGAGAGTTAGGGTTGAGGATTATGTTTCTAGAATTCTAAATACCTTATCAATATTGAGTTTTAGGAATGTAATATTCAATCCTTATATTTTATTACAAAAGCTTGAATACCCTATCAATGTATTGTAGTGTATTAAAATCCTTCCAAATTAGAAAAAAAGTCCTTCTGTTAACTCAAAAAAAAAATATGTTTGCATATGTCATTAGAACTTTGGCTTAGAATGCTTTTAGTGTCTAGTACTCCAAGGTAGGCATCAAGACACTAGTTTATAGAATTGAGTATGTGGCCAAGAGCCTTTTCTACATACTCAAAGTCTGCAACGAGACTTTAATGTGAATAAAAGAAGTAGTCTCTGTTCAATTAAAATATTATCCCTTGAAATTTATCCACTTTTGGCCATATTTATCCGTATTTCTTTATATTGCATGAACACATCATGTTTGTCAATATGAATTACTTGGTTGCCTTTATATATGAATTGATTACTTATGTTCTATGTGATTTATTATTTATGGTTACCTCAATGTGATATAAATTATGGATGTTGCCTGTAATTTTTGAAACTAAGATGGTGTATGATCGACTGGTTAGCTTATTCTTAGGTACTAAGTGACTAAGTTAAGTGTCAAGTGAAGGGATTAAGTATGACATATTCTAACAATTAAGCTATTAAACCGTGACACAATAGCATGGTAGTTAGAGTTGAGTATTATGTTTCTAGAATTCTAGATACCTTATCAATATTGAGTTTTAGAAATGTGATATTCAATCCCTGTATTATATTACAAAAGCTTAAATACCCCATTGATGTTAGACTATATAGTATGATACTATATAGTAATTGCAAAGTTTCTAAGAAAATTTTATAGCATGACTATATTAAACATACATTATAGAAATTTATGATAAATTTCATAAATAGCTATTTCCTTAACCTTATTATCTATGCAATTAACTTTCGTGAAAATAGAGAATGGAACTAATTATAGGGACTGAGTTGAGTTGTTGAAGTTGGATCTGTCAATCACCAATCTGAATTTGGCATTGAGAAATGAGGAGCTGATGATTAATGATAACTCTACTATTGCATAAAGGACTCTTCATGAAAAGTGGACACATTTGAATAAAGTAGGCTTTATAGTTATAAAGTAAACTATGGATGAAACCATTAGGCAGAGCATTTTTTACTTTCCAGATGCAAAGTTTTCTATACTCCATATTAAGAAATTTGTGAAGTTTAATAAGATCGAGAAAGGACATTGCCTCTCTTTGTTAAAGAAAATTGCTTATGATGGTTTTAATGAAGGTCATAAGCATATAATGAAGTTGGTGCATTATTTTAATCATTTGAAAGCCATGAAAGTGGACATGGAAGATATTTATTTGATCTGGTGTGCCTTAGAGTCTTTTCTTACTTAATTTGAAGTTTTTAAAACATAATATCTACCCAGAAAGGTAAATGGAATATCAATGAGATGATTGCCATTACTAGTCATGCGGAATATGACATGTAGAATTGTTTCACATGGATCAAGTGTTGAGCATGGGAATAAGTCACACTAAAAGGATAACAAAGGAAAATCCATTTTCAAGAAGAAAAAAGCTTATATGAAAACGCAATGCTATAAACCCAAAAAGTCTTTATTCGAGAGGATTTGTAGGTATTGTAAGAAGTATAAGAACAAGAAATTAAATTGTTTTAAGCTTAAGAAATGGATTGAGAAGAAGAAATAAGCCGTTGAGAAACAAGAGGAAACCAAGTGATAAAAAGCTGATAGTTAGATTGGGAAACGAAGATAAAGTACAAGTGGAGTATATAGGAGTAATAGCTTTAAATTTATCTTATGGTCATGTTTTGAAATTAAGAGATAGAGTTTATGATTGGTTCTAGTTGTTTATATGATCTTCTATATCAAATTGATTTAGACCCTGCATTTGCAAATTCTATCAATACTATGGTCAGAAACAAAAAGGGATAGGACTGATGTGAAGTCGTCAGTATTATTATATAGGTGTTTAGGTCATATCTTTAGAGAAATGATAGAGAAATTGATAAGAGAAAGGATTCTTCATGACTTATACTTTTCTAATTTTGGTACGTGTGTTAATTGCATCGAAAGAAAACTCTTTGCTAGAACTAGGAAAGGAAAAAAAGATCAAAACACAAGATGTTCAAGAGTTAGTTCACACAGATATCAGTGGATCGATTTTTGCCAAATGCTATAGGTGGATACAGGTACTCCATCACATTCATTGATGACTACTTAAGATTTGGGTGGATGGAACCCTTCACTAAAAAGTCTGAATCTTTGAATGGTTTTAGGATGCTCAAGACTATGATTGAGCTCAAATTAGGAAAGAAAATTTGTGTTAATTTTAATAGAGGTGGAGAGTATTATAGTAGATAAGATGAAACTAGTAGAAATCCTACTATTTTTGAGAAATATCTTCAAAATTGTGGAATTAAGGCAAGTTACACTATAACTAGAATGTATAAATGGAATGGTATTGTAGAAAGAAGAAACCATAGGCCTATGGACATGGCGAGATGCATGTTGACACATTCCACTTTTACCATATTTTCTATGGGATAACACTTTAAAGATTGTTGCACATGTTCTAAATCAAATCCTTACTAAGTTTGTGCCTAAAACCCTATAGGATTCGTTGTATAGGAAAAAACTTAGGGAGCATTTGGTTTAAGTATTTCCTGTTTTCATTTTCAATGAAAATAGGAAATAAGGTTAAAAACATGTTTGATTTGATTTTGTTGAAAATGTTTCCTGAAAATATTTCCTAAAATGGACTGAAAATTGAAAATGGAAAAAAGTTGTTTTCATCATTTTCGTTTTCAAAAGTTAAAAACATGGTAGTACTATTGTAAATTTTAAAACTTTTGGTTAATTGAAAATTGATAAAATCAAACATGTTTTCATTGTTTTCATTTCTTAGAAACAGAAAACACTAACCAAGCCAAACGTATTTTCTAAAATTTGAAATTCTGAAAATAAAAATTATCTTGAGGAAATGAAAACAAGAAATAAAAATAGGAAACATTTCCTGAAACCAAATGCTCCCTCAGTCTTAGACATTTCCATATTGCATTTGCATGGCTAAAGTAAAGCCATATAATCCATTTACAAAGAAGCCTGATCCAAAAACTGTTAATGGTTACTTCATTGGATATTATAGTATCTTTAGAAGCAATAGATTTATTATCCAGCCCACATTACCAGGGTACATTGAGTTAGATCATGTTGTCTATTTTGAAGTTTGGTTAGGCAATGTAGTGAAAAACCACATGACATCTCTTTTAGAGAAAGACAAGTTGTTATTTCACTAACACTTTTGCTAGTTGAAACATACCAAGTTGATCTAGTAGAACCAATGCTAGAAGCTGGAGAGACAAATGCTCCACTAGTAGAAGAAAGAGAACAAAATCCTATAAATGAAAAAAATACCTTGAAGAGATCCCAAAAAGCTCATAGAGCAGCAATCATAAATGACTATCTAGTGTACCTATAGAAGCATGAGTTTGATGTCAATGAAGACATTGATCCCACCAACTTTTAAGAAGCCACTTCAAGTCCTCATTCTTTAGAATGGATGAGTGCTATGGATGATGAATTGGTTTTGATGCACCAAAATAATGTGTGAGATCTAGTAGAATTACCTGTTAGTTGAAAGCTTGTTGGATGCAAGTGGATCTTTAAGACCAAATGGGATACTCAAGGTGAGATTGACATGTGTAAGACTAAGTTAGTGGCAAAGGGCTACACTTGCAAATAAGGAGTTGATTTCATAAACTTTCTCACCTATTTTGACTTAAGACTTGTTTTAAGTTATGAAGGCATTGCTAGCTTATTTTGATTTGGAACCTCACCAAATAGATGTTAAGATGACCTTCTTAAATTATGATTTGTCAAAAACTATTTACGTGAACTAGCCAATGGGTTTCCAAGAGAAGGGTAAAGAACAATTAGTTTGTAAATTGAAAAAATCTATATTTAAAGTAAGCATTCAAACAATGGTATCTTAAGGTTGAATAGATTGTTACTTCTCTTAGCTTCAAGAAGAATGATGCAGATCAACGTATCTATTTTAATATGGATGCGGACAAATTTATGATTTTAGTGTTATATATTGATGACATTCTCCTTGCTAGTAATGATATGAGCCTTCTAATTGAGACAAAGCAGATGCTGTTAACATATTTTGATATAAAGATCTTAGTGATGCCTCTTTCATACTAGGCATATAGATCCACCGTGACAACAGTTATGGTTTTCTTGGCTTGTCTCAAAGATCATACATTGAAAATGTTCTCAAAAGGTTCAATATTTATTTATGCTCTCAAAGTGTTTGTGCCTATCCAAAGGGGTAAATTTTTTTCTAAAGTCCAATGTCCTCAAAATAATGAAAAAAGATTAAGAATGAAAGTAGTCCTAGATGCTTCCGTTGTTAGTATCCTGATATATGCACATCTTGTTATTGCTTATGCAATTGGTGTACTTAGGAAGTACTTGAGTGATCTTAGTTAGTGACATTGGACTACTATGAAAAAAGTTATGAGATACCTACAAGGTACATAGAGTTTTATATTGACCTATCGCAAATCTAATAATCTTGTAGTTATAGGATACTTTGACTCTAATTTTGTGGGTTGTCCTAATGACAAGAAGTGAACATCTGGATACATCTATATGATGGTAGGAGAAGTTGTTTCCTAGAAAAATGCTAAGTAGTCAATCACAACGACTTCTACTATGAAGGCAAAATATGTCACATTTTATGAAGTCAATTGTGAGGCTGTTTAGTTAAGGAATCTGATATCAATATTTAATGTTGTTGATAGCATCGTGAAGCCCTAACCATTTGTTATGACAATGCTGTTATAGTGAACTTATCTTAAAATAATAAAAGTTCTACTCGTATAAAGCATTTTATGTTAAATGTCAATTTGTTAAAGAGAAGATACGCGAGCATCTTGTGGATCTATTAACTTAGATGTAAGAATGTTTCATGAACAAGTAACTAGAATAAATTTGGCTGATTCTTTTAATGTTCAGGATTAGTGGGAGTTTCATATTTCATATTGCAATGATAAATTTATGTTAGTCTCGAGATTTGTGAAATATTAATGATGTTGTCATATTTATTTGTGCACACCGTGTTATGGCATGTTAATAAAGACGTATAGATCTCGACCCACTATCATGTTGAGATTATTGAATCTCATTCTAGAACATCTCCATTTCTAACTATCTTTCTTCTTTTAGCTTTAGGAAGTAGTTTTCCTTTTATGCAATCAACATAAGTACCATAATCTGATAAATCTAAGTCATGTAAGACTCCTTCCTTTATCAATCTCTTTACCCTTTTCCTAGATATATGATTTAAGAGCTTATGCCAAAACATGGAGGATTTCTTATCTAGTCCTTTGTTCTTGCCTTTAACTTCAGAGTTTTCAGAATTTTTTAACAGGTGGATCCAATTCAATTATACATATAAAACCCATCTGATTAAGAACCACGACCACTAATAGCAGACTCATAACACAAAGTGACTTTTTAATTTCCAAATAAATAAAGAAATTAATTGCATTTGTACAAGGCAACAACCGAAATTAAGTACCTTTCTCATGGAAGAAATACAAAGTGTGTCTTTTAATTCTAGAACAAGTTGAGAAGACAAAGTCAAAACCACTATTCTTATGTGATCTACTTCAACTTTATAACCATTAGCCAACCTGACCATCAATCCCCATCACTTGGTCTCCTTCTTGTTTACCTCGTATTCATTATAATCCTACTTAAGGGTTCGGAATTATAGTGAATAAACAAGTCATTGAAATAGTATTATTTATATTCTAAAATCTAACACCGGTAGAACATTTAAGATTTTAGAATATAATACAAAATTTAAATATTATATATCTAAAATTTAACACCGATAAGACATTTAAAATCTTAGAACCACAAAATCTCGATAAGACATTTAAAATCTTAAAACTACAAAATCCAAATCTACTATTTATATCATAGCAAAAAAAATACATTAATGATGTCACACCAATAGCATGTGTATATACCATTAATGGGTTACTCTCTCAAAAAAAATTTTTTATTTTAATTATCTCAAAAATATAATTGGTATTTCGATAGATAAACACTCAATTGTGATAATCATAGAGGACAATAATTATATTGTACATCAGCATATGAGAATCATATACAAAAATTTTTAGCAAAAAATTAAAAAAGGAGAGTATAAAGTAAAAAATTTAAAAGAAATTGATTAAATATTTTCAATCAACAAAATTTTTTTGATAAAATTATTGAGATTTCCAACTTGACAAATGAAGTCCAAATCCATTAAAATCAGCGAAATCTGATATTACCTGAGTGGTGCGTGGACTCCATGCATCGTCTGGTGTGAGTAAGCGTGTGGCAAGTCTAGACTTAAGTCGTCTTTTTCGTCTATTGGATCTACAACTCAAGTGGGACAATTCGATTTTGCTAAACCTCCAAAAACTTCGAGTTGGTACTCCATATTTGCAGAAAAAAAAAAAAAACGTAAACTGTTATGCAAAATGGTGCAGCACAACACACAGCATGGTAACAATACAAAAGAAAAACTAAAACACATAACCAAGTTGGCAGGGAGAGTGTGCCAACTAAGGATGGAGGTATTATATCAAGCTGTTAGCTATTTGGGTATTACCAATAATTTTTGGGCAATTAATATTTGATGCTCGCTGCTTTCTAAGAAGATGGCATTTGGTAGATTTATCACATTCTAGAGTTATGAAATATGAATGCATCTTTCACACTGTTGTCATCATCAACAAAATAATAATAATAATAATAAATGAATTTTTTGAAATCTCATGCTTCAAAAGATTACGCTAGTTCATTTTCATGTTAGATCAAATTTAGATTTATTTTTTTTATTTTTAAAACTAAGATAGAATGCAAATTTATCATGTGTACAAGAATGGTGGTGGGTCATCATCTTACGATGATGGTGATGTAGCTAGAATATTGTCTACTGTTAGCATTGGCACATCAAGTCCAACCGCATCATACCTATTCCGAGTCTCCACCTTATATTTCCTATTGATTAAATATAAACACACAGGTGCACTTGCGGGTTGTCAAAGAATTACCAATAGATCCTCAGTTAAATAAATCATTTTAAATATATTATGTAACAAGAAATTTAATATCTAGGTAAGCAACAATATCAAACATATTTAAATTAATCAAAATATTTTAAAACCAATTTCCATTTCCAATCTTGATTCAAAACGTAGAAATACAATGTCAACACTTGGATTCCAAGGAAACTCCTATTGGTAATCGTGACACTATCGGTATTTCTTTTTCACTTATTAGATGTATTGAGTTTTCATATTCAATGGTCACATTTCTCATTACCGCCCCTTGGGTTATTATAGCTATTTTCCTTTCTGTATTATCCAGTCATACTGGCTGTCCACAAATGTTACCATATTATCAATAGGTTTCCATTGAGTACAGAGTCTCA
This sequence comes from Saraca asoca, assembly GCA_026873985.1. Taxonomy (NCBI): domain Eukaryota; kingdom Viridiplantae; phylum Streptophyta; class Magnoliopsida; order Fabales; family Fabaceae; genus Saraca; species Saraca asoca. Next base: position 2,812 of record JANHAO010014066.1, on the reverse strand, counting down.
AATTATCCAAAATTTTCACATTGAAACCATTTTTATCAATTCTCATAATGAAACAAGATAAAATACATATTTTAAATATAGATAATACCTCAGAATAAATCATCATCGATAATCAAATTATTAAATAAATCATCATCGGTAATCAAATTATTTTAAAAATCATAACATAATATTTGACAAAATCATTATTCAATGTAAAATGAGATTTGCAAGGGTGGGACTATCCACTCATAATCATTTCTCTGAAATCACATCCAAATTGCAAAACTTATAGCAACTAAAATCACTCAGCAAACAAGAATTTATACAGTAAACAACAAATCAGAATTTACACAGTAACCAAAATTTATATAGCAAACGACAAACTAAAATTTATGCAGCAATCAAAATTTATACCGCAAATAGCAAACCAGAATTTATACAGCAACCAGAACAAGCAAAGCAGATTATCGACTCACATTCAAATTATAAAATTTGTTAGGAATTCAAGCATTACAATTTTTATAATTATCAGTATCACATTAGAATTAAATTATCTATAAAATTCTCCAATTCCATCAACTACACAATTTCAAGCTTCTATGCAAAATTTCTTGACAACTTTCAATCCAAGTATTATAGAATAAAACGGATGATTTAAAATTACTCACCGTGTTCCTGAGGTCTACTAGTCAGCTTGCTGCTGGCCGAAACATTGCTGACGGCCCATATCTTATAACTGGCCAAACCAACAGAAGGCAGGGGAGACAAGTGGATCTGAGCTACTACAGGGCTTATCCAGCCAAGCATTACGTCAGAAAGGAGGAAGAAGACAGCCACGGGTGAAGGGAAGGCTGGACAGTAGCTGAATTTGCCAGGACCGAATAGCTCATCTTGCCGGCAACTACAGTATTCCACGAAACAAATAGACTGAAGAAGAAGAAAAAGAACAGCAAGACTTAGCTGGTCTTCTGGCAGTGCGCCGGAACTTGAGAAGGGAGGCTAGAGATATGCCGGCGTTGAGAGAGCTCCGGAAGGTTTCGAAGAAAGCTAGAAAAATGAAGAAGAAGAAGTCTCGGGGAAGAGAAGAAGAGGCCGAAGGGCTGACTGGTCCTTTGCAACCGGTTGGCCCTTTTTATAAATAAAAATATTATTTATAATTTGTATTTTGGCCCCTAAGTTTTACACCGCCTTACACTAAGGCCCAAAACTTTTGTGCTGCCTTAACTAAGGCCCAGCTCCGACAAATCTTTTTAATTTAGTCCCTATCATTTTTTCAATTTAGTCCTTTTTTAATTTTAATTTTATTTTTAATTTTAATTTTAATTTTATAAATTTTTCAGGTGTTACAGTATATATTAGGGATAGTTTTATGGATTACATAAATTTATATTATAATAAAATAAATTAAATATTCTTTTTATGTAAAAAAAATATTACTTTTTAATTTTATAATAATTTTTTATATATTAAAATAATTGAATCAAAATTAAAAATTATTATATATTTGTATATGTGATGGTATTAATTTTCTTAAAAAAATAAATGAAAATATAGTATTTGTATTAGTCTTAATTTACTACTTGTATAAATCTTATAAAATTTGAATTTAAAAAAAAAATCGTTAGCTATTTGTATAAATCTTAACAATAGAAATAAAAATATATAGATATTTTCTATTAATCTTCATGGAAGAAATAATGTATATTTTTATACGTAATTTTTATAAAAGGAATAACAATATATTATTTTTATATCCGATTTCAGTCCTTTTTGAAAAAGGAATGCCTCAATTCAATTTTATTTATGGCTGATTTTAATATATATAATATAATTAAAATCTATAAATATATAAGATATATTTATATTATATTTATATATAATATAGATAAAAGAAAAAATATGGGAGAAAAAATCATTGTATCCATATATTTAATTCTTAATAATTAAGATTTGTGTCTTATAATGAAACGCTAGTTTATTAGACCTTTTTTTTTTTTTTAAAAAAAAAGTTAATTTAAAAATTACCTCTAAAATGTAAAAACAAAAAAATATTATTGACCAAGTTAATAAATTGTAAGCTAACTTGTTGAGTACGTTAAATACACTCATTGTTTTGGGATTTTTCTTCTTTCAATGTCTTACATTTAAACCCAGTATATCCTTCATGCGTGTTAACCGACTTGTTACACATAATTGAATTAAGTTAACTTGATCTTAAATATAAAAGTCCAAATTGTCTCATTTATAAAATATAATCAAAAATTTTATCCAATTTCTAAACCTAATTACTTAGTTCAAACCTTACTTATTTAAGATTAAATTCAAATAAAAAATCAAATCAAATTAGATGACATTTCCCGATTTACCTTGAATAATACATGATGGAGATCCAGAGGAATAAGTATACTGTACATTATTCTTTTCCCTAAGAATACAATACAAAATCATGTTATGCAAGACTTCACAATGAAATCCAACTGATCCTCATAAAGAAACTTGTTTGATTAATATCTAATCATTTGGATGACTTGTCTAACAAGTTTCACGTAACCACATAATCACCACACAGGTGTCTTATGATGTATAAACAAATTAAAACATTACGTTATAACAATATCATAATATAACAAATGCCTAGAGTTGGGGCAAAAATCTATAAAATGATTATTCCCAGGAATAAGAAATAAACTTTGCTAAAATTGAAAAATATCAGGACTACACTCAAATAATAAACTCAAATACAAGCACAACTCTTGAAAATGTAGAGATCAATAAAATACTATTAAAATTAATAAAATAGTTCTATATTTAATATTTCTAAGATACCCTA
>JANHAO010014065.1:0-15533 GCA_026873985.1 Saraca asoca | reverse complement strand
CATCAAAACAATTTTAGAGTGAGGATTTCTTTTAGAGTTAACAATTTCCTTTAAAGGCTAACAATCTCACCTTTAAGGTTAACAAGATCTATTTGGACATTGAATGCATCTAGGTGGTCGCATAGATCACTATTCCTATTATACAATGAGATTGTAGGAATTTTAAGTTTGTGGGGGAGAGGCTGCTTTTTAATTTCCATGGACAAAGGCGAGCTCTCTTCATAGGGAGCTCGATCATCTCAAGCTCGAGGGTGTTCTTCTAGCCATTTTAATCTCTGAAGCACTTCCTTCATCGTCAGGTCTAAGCCCCCTAACTACTGGCTGGTGACTTGGTGACTTCTTTTGTTTTTGTGATCTCGTGAGCTGTGACCCAAAGCTTGCTCTTGGTGGGCTTTACTCAAACATCCAGCTCCTTACTATTAGTGTATATTTTCGGGCGTAACGATCTCAGCTTGTGTTTGCTTTAGCATTTTCACTGCCTTGGCCAACTCATCCATTACATTTTCTAATGCACACTAGCGTTGGTGGAATGCTTACACTTTGTTAGCTTCCAGACCAACACCAACAGGTTAGTGGTGAGCTGTAGCAGGGAAGCCAGTGGTGACTCTTACGGTGGAAGAGTTTGCTGACTGAATAACCAAAGCGCTTGAGTTTTTAGTGGCTCTTCTCCTGTTCATCGTAATTGAATAGAAAATAAACCAGAATGCAGATGAGGCCCTTTTAGTGGTCTACAACTAAGTTGCTAACCCTTTTCATTTACAACTGATTATATCTATCTTTATTTCTTATGCTAATCTCCTTTAACTTATATTAAATGACCTTATTTATTCCAATTGCTCAAACATTCCTATCAATATTTGATAAACATAGGGCCAATGGATGGCCTAATGAAACACCCAAATAGTTGAAACTTGAAGCAACAAATATTACTACTTTTATTTCTTCTCATTCTCCATCTTTTTTAATGTTAATTGAGTTCATTTCAATGAATTGGCATTGTTTTGAGATTTGGTCATGATTTAGAGCTTAATTGAATTAATTGCTTAATATTGGGATTTTGACACTATTTCAGTTTTTAAGCTATAACTTGAGCTCTAAATATCAGATTGGATTGATCTTTATATGATTGGAAAGTTAAGAGAAAGCTCTACAACTTTCATGTTGAAGCTAGAACTCAGTTCTATTGTTTGGAGTCTCAAAACTGACGATCAAGTTAACTTAAAGTTTCTATCCAGATTTGACATTGTCACAATATTTGGGCTATTATTTTGTGTTATTATATGGACCACCTTTGAGACATTTTTTATTTTGTTTTAGGGGTGTTTTCCCCTTTTATTTCCCTTATTTTTCTGGTTTGTGGGCTTTTTGGCAGCCTAATTTTCAACCAGCCTTGTTGGTTGAGTTGTTTGGCCTTATTTTTTTTTTCTCTTTTTAGCTTGGTTGTTTGATTATTTGTTTGGATGTTTAGTTGGGTTTGTTAAGACTTGAGCCCAGCCCATTTTGGAGCTTAATTGCTATGAAGAAAGGCATTCAAATTAGTGAATTTGAGAATTGAAGAGTCTACTTCCATGAACAGGTGATCTCCTAGGGTTCTTATTAGAACTTCAAAACTTATCAAAGAGTTTCCTCTTTGTGGTGTTAATCTTTATTACTTATCACTCTCTTTCTATCTTTTCAGAGTGTGGCATGAATATCTTTCTTTTTCTTTCAATTTTGGTTGCTAAATTTGCTAAATTGGGGATAGATTTATGGGCATCTCCAAGGGAAATCACATCTGTTTGGTATCAAAGCTTTAGCTCTTCCACTTCAAATGATATCTCTTCTTTTTCCCATGTTTTTTGCTTCAATTTTCCTCTCAATTTTGTGTTAACATCTCTAAATTTTTTGGTACATTTTTTAGTTCAATTGCTTAATTAATTGATGTCCCAATGAGTTACAATTGCATGTTGGAAAAATTCTATTGTTGTATGGTTCTGTTGAGTGAATTTGCTTTCATTTTTAGGCTATTTTTGCAGCAATTTTGTGCAAAAAATTTTTTATAATCTTGTTGCACATTAAGTGTTTGGTATTAACTTTGTTTGAGTTAATTTTTTTTGCTTAATTTGCTTCATTTCAATTTCATTTCCTTGCTTGTTCTTGTAAAAGTTCTGCCAAAATTTCTATAGAATTTTCCTCTTATTCTTTATTGTATTCTAAGTGTTTAATGATTTGTTTTAGTGTCCATTTGCTTTGTTCTTCTATGTCAACTTGTATGGGATTGAATTACATAACATTTGGTGTGATTTGAAACCATTTTCTACCATAATTACATCAAAACTTGCTACTACCCTTGTTTTTTCCTTACTGGCTGAAACTTTGGCCTATAATTCTCTATAATTTTTGCTATTGTCTTAGCTTGTTTTTCATTGTGTTTTGCACCTTGGACATATTCATTTTGAGTACACATAACTCAAAATTGATTTGTGCCAATTTTGGTTGAATTAAAGTGCCTTTTAGGCACTCAAAATTTTTGCAAATTATTGGAACACAAAAAAATTCTAGACAGCATGTTCTTTGGTTAAGAAAAACAAAGGAAAAGTGAAGAAACAAAAGTAGAAAGGTAAAAACAAAAACAAGAAAAGTGTGACAGAGAAAACAAACAAAGAAAAACAAGAAAGAATCAAAGAAAAGAGAAACAAATGTTGTCCAATAAAGAGAAATTTTCTATAACTTTTTTAGCTAAGTTTTAGCCAATCTAAAGAAATTTTCTATAACTTTTTAAGCTAAGTCGTAGCCAATCTAAAAAGTTGTTTTGAGTCAATTTCCTTTGTAATTAACTTGAATATGTTTTTGTTAGATTACATGATCATAATGCAAGCTTAGAAATCAAATTGTGGTGCAATTGCTTGGATTTTCCCCCTATTTTCCTTGAAATTTCTTGAAATTTTTCTAAAATTCCCCTGTTTTAACCAAAAGTGCTCTACCTTATCTTGTTCAATTCCTTTTATGTTTTTTATTCATTTCTTTCCTTTTTGTTCTTGTTGGTTCGTGCTATATTTTAGTAATTTGAGTGTTAAGTGATTTTTAATTGCTACTTTGTGTAAACTCCAAGATTTGTCACTTAGTTCTCATAGGACTCAAAGGAGAGGACTGGAGTGGTAAAAGGCAATAGTGTATTAGCACAATTGGGTGTAAAAGCCTAATTATATGAACAAAACATGAGTGGAGTGATTAAAACACTTGTGAGGGTGTAAATTAGTGAGGTTTATGTTCTCCTCACATTTATTTTATAGAATTTATTTCTTGATCAAAGATGAAAGGTAGTGGATCACAACTCAATAAAATCATGTTCACTCGAAGAGTAATGTAACAACAATTTGAGAAAATGAACATGAAGATTGATGTCCTTGCTGAAAGAATCTTAAAGGAGGAATATAAAATACAATCTCATAGAAGAAGAACTTCTTCCAAGCTTGCTCATTAACCAAGTTCCTTTTGGAAGACAAAAAGGGATAAAAGACAAGTTCAAAGGGATGCCAAACCTTTCAAGAAACCCTTGGCCAAAACTCCCTCAAGGTTTAAAGTAGAAGATTCAAAGCTTAAAGGCAATGTTGAAGTGCTATAAAAACCAAGAAACATCAAGTGCTTTAAGTGGTTGAGTTATGGTCACTATGCCTTTGAATGTCCTAAGAAGTTTCCTTCAAGTGGTAAAAAGAGCATTGGAACCAGTGATGATATATACGAAAGAGAGGCTCTTGTTATGAAAAAAATTTTTGAATGCCCACATTAGGGAAGGGGTTGAGGAAAAAAGAGAAAATATTTTTCACATTTGATGTCATCTTCAAGGCAAGGTTTGCAATGTAATTCTTAATGGGAGAAGTTGTGCAAATATTACTAGCACAATCTTAGTGAAAAAGTTAGCCTTGCCCACCCTAGATCATCCCACTCTTTACAAGCTACAATAGTTGAATGAAAGTAGGGAGGTAAAGGTATCAAAATAATTACAAGTCTTATTTTCTATTGGGACGTAAAAACATGAAATCTTATGTGATGTTGTCTCTATGCAATCTGCCTATATTATGCTTGGTAGGCTATGGCAATTTGATAGAAATGTCATACAATATGGGTACCTCAATTGGTATAGCTTCAAAAAGGACAACAAGACCATCAACCTTGTACCTCTCACCCCTAAACAAATTTTAAAGTATCAAATACAGAAAGAAAAGAAAATGAGTAAAGAAAAAGAGAGAAAGAGAGAAGAACACGAGAAAATGAGTGAAGAAAAAGAGTTAAGAGAAAAAGAGAAAGAAGAAAAAAAAAAGAACTGTAGTGTGTTTACAAAGACCAGTGACATTAGGCAAGCCATATACATGGTTCGGCTTATGATTGGTCTTGCATGCAAAGAAGCTTACATGTTTCTCCTAGTTTTTGTGAGATAATTTTGCAGGGCTATGACAAAGTGTTCTCCAAGGACATACCTCATTGCTTGTTACAATCAAAAGGAGTAAAATAATATCCACAATAAGCCAACAAAGTGTTTGAACTGGGTGATTAATATGTTAGTACTAATTTTAATGTTCCTACACTCTCTTCTTTTGATTAGGTTTTGATTCAAGGTCAAATCATTTTAAAAAGGGAGGAAGTGATTTGAAAATAGGAGACCAAACTAAGACTCACTAAGAGAGTTTGCATATACCAAGGGACCACTCAGAGGATTAATGAACAACAAATATTACTACTTTTATTTCCTCTCATTCTCTATCTTTTTGAATGTTAATTGAGTTTATTTTAATGAATTGGCCTTGTTTTGTGATTTGGTCATGATTTGGAGCTTAATTGAATTAATCACTTAATGTTGGGGTTTTGACACTATTTTAATTTTTAAGCTATAACTTGAGCTTTAGATATTGGATTGGGTCGATCCTCATATGGTTAGAAGCTAAGAGAAAGTTTTACAACTTTCATTTTGAGACCAAAGCTTAGTTATGCCATTTAAAGTCTCAAAATTGATTGTCAAGTTAAACCAGAGTTCCCATCTAGATTTGACCTTATCATAATATTTGGGCTATTATTTTATGTTATTATATAGACCACCTTTGAAACCTTTTTGGCTTTGTTTTGGGGCTGTTTTCCCCTTTTATTTCCCTTATTTCTTTTGGTGAATTAAGATTTGAATTTGTGCTATTTTATGAGCAATTTGGCAACTTAATTTTTGGCTAACCTTGTTAGCTGTGTTGTTTGGCCTTTTTTTTTTTTTTTGGTCTTTTTATCTTATTTGCTTGGTTATTTATTTGGGTATTTAATTGGGCTTGTTAGGACTTGAACCTAGCCCATTTTGGAGCCTAATTGCTATAAGGGGATGCATGTTTCCCTTAATAATTCAGATTAGTGAATTTGAGAATTGAAAAGTCTTCTTCTTTGAAAAAGTGCTCTCCTAAAGTTCTTACTAGAACTTCAAGACTTATTAAAAAGTTTGCTTTTATGGTATTAATCTTTTTCAATTATCACTCTCTTTCTATCTTTCTAGAGTGTGCCATGAATATCTTTCTTTTTATTTCAATCTTGGTGCTAAATTTGTTAAATTGGTGATAGATCTATAGGCATCTCAGAGGGAGATTACATCAGGTATAAGTTCAATTTATTATTATTAAATACTTCACTCCCTTATTTGAATTATTTAACTTTAGCATTGGAGGGGCTTTAGTAGTTTTCACCACTCAAGCCTTTGTGAAAGTGAATTTTGGCCTCTTTATCTAACTATTGGAGATTGGAGTGTTCATCAATTAGCATCATTTGCAGTTTCATTACCTACACAATTATAATTATACTGTTTTAAATTCTTAAAATTGAGATTTATGATGGATTTTTCTTTTGTTTTTACTTTCAGTTTTGTATTATCTACTTTTTATCCAACATTGTTTTTACATTATTGTAATTGCAAGTTATTCACTTTCATCATAATTAACTTCTACATTTTAGTGCGGGATTCACTTTGATCATTTTTCTTAATTAAAGCTATTTTACTTAACTTTGATATCAATATATTTTGATCATTGTTTGTATATATTATTCATCAAAAAATCAACATACATATTCTGAGTTGATAATTTGATGGAATTTGACTTCAACATCATACATCGTAATCTTCATTTTAAGTTCATTTTGAATTTATAATACTTTGCTCATTTTGATGATAATTTTGTTACTATTCTTTATTGCCAATGATCATAAATCTTTTGGAAATTTTTGTGATTATGCTAATCTTATAATTCATAAAAGCCTAATTGAAAATTTTCAATTTCTTGCGAATAGAGAAACAACAAAATGCAAAAAAATGACAAATAATGTTCACCACCAAGATCGGGAGCTAGTGATAATAGTGGAAACTTCATAGACCATCACTCTTTTCATCATCACCATCATAGACATAGGCATCATCACCATCACCATTGTGATCATGATGTTGAAATGCTATGTAGCAAACATCACCAATTGTGCATAAAACTTGAGCAGATGTGATGAGCATTGTATTGGCAACTTAATAATCATCATCATGACAAACAGCAGGGTTGCAATCATGATAATGAGCGATACCATTCCCAAGATGACAAAAACAATTGTCAGCATGACTGTGATTATTATTTTGGCAAGTTTGAAAGAGAATATATAGTTAACTTCCATTTCAATGGAAGAAGGAATAAATAAGTGAATTGGTTTAGCGGTTATAACAATCATGATTATCGGGAACATAATGACAAGGACAATTTATATATTTTCACTCCAAATATTATGAGGATGCCAGTACCTTAGAACTTTAAGACCCTAACCAATTTGGAACCCTACGATGCAATAATGAACCCTTAAGAGCATGTTGAAGCATTTTGTGCATCAATGTTACTCTCAAAAGTGCCAGACGTGAAAATGTGCTAAGCATTTTCCATCACATTGATGAAGGTAGGTCTTCGTTGGTTTATAATTCTAAAATTAAACTAGGTTAGACAATTTCAAGATCTGGTTGACCAATTTCTGGCTCACTTTGTGTCCTCACAAGTACATAAGAAAACCAGTGCCTCACTCATGACAATAAATTAAGATGAAAATGAACTATTAAAGGAATACCTTGTTAGATTCAACCCACTAGAGAAAAAGATTTGCAAAAATCAATAGCTTTTCATTCAATTTTGATAAGGTTGTGATAAAGAGATTCCTTTAAGTTATTAGCAAAAAAGTCAGTGAATAGCTTCATTGAAATTCTAGCTAGGTCAACTAAATTTATATAGGCTGAGGAGGTTAAACAAACAAAAAGGTAGGTTGAACAAGCATGAAAGGTTTGACAACACAATGGGTGACGGGATCGGAATGATTGATTTTTCCCAAAGTAGTGATTCACTAATTATATGCCACTAAACATGTCAATGAAAACCATTATAGATGAAATCAAAGTAGTTGAGTTAATGAAATTACCACCATAAAAGAGCTAGAAGCAACCACCAATAGGTATGAACAAATACTATCTATTTCATAAACATTGGTCTTGTAATATTGATGAATGTGTAAACTTGGATGAGATCGAAGCATTGACCTAAAAAGGTATCTCCATCAGTATAAGAAATATGATCATGATGATAAGAAGCAACCGTGCAAGTCATGGAATAATTGAAAGGAGTGAAAATGATTTCAATCATATTCTCTGAATATAAAGATAGAGAGTAGAGGCAAAGAACTAAAAAGGAAACTGACAGTAGTTGCAAGTGTCATGGAAACTATTTTTCGAGGCTTTGCAAGAGGAGGAATATTCAAGAACACAAAGAAAAGATACACATGATTGATAATGATTATGGGTGAAAAAAGACTAAAGCAGAAGTTAGACTTTGTGATATTTCTTCAAAGAAGACTACATTTTGAACATTTGTTGGGAGCATGACAACCTGGTGGTGATATAGCAACCATTCACAACTACACAATTAAGAGAATATTGGTTGCTTAGGGGAGTTTAGTAGAAATCTTGTATGCTTATATAGCAAAGGCACTGTACATATCAACAAGTAGCCTTACCCTGTACTAGGGGAGCTTGATTGGATTTTTGATTAAACAAGTGCCTGTATTAGGATCGATTAAGTTAAGAATGTCTTTAGGAACATGGCCTCATGTGTAGAATTAAGATGTTGAATTTTTTATGGCAGACACACCAAACACAACTTACAATGCTATTCTTGGGAGAACATCATTGAATTAAGCTTAAGCTGTCATATCAACTCGCCACTTTGTAATGAAATTTCCTACTAGTAGTGGTGTGGGCTAGGTCACAATTGGCCAATATATAACAAGAAGGTGTTATATGAATAGCTTGGAAGGAAGACAAGAGTCTAAAACTAGGGATTAGTTGTAATTGGAGACACGATTGGTAAATGAAAAGGCATTGATAGTCGGATTAGGAAAAGAAGAGGCAAATGGGTAAAATGATTTTATGCTACAACTTGTATTTTTAAATCTTATCACTTCCCATATCACTACCAAGCAAAAGAGCTTGGGATAGCTGATAAAAAGCATGATTGAGCATAATCTATTCGTGCCAAAATGAGCATAATTTGCTCTTAAGGTGATTGAGCATGATTCGCTCTTAAAGCCAATGAATATAGGTTACTTAAACCTATGGCACAAGTTATCAACAAGCATAATTCACTAAAAAATACAGCACAAGCTATCAATGAGCATAATTCACTCAAAAATAAGTTACAAGTTCCCAATGAGCATAGGCTTCTAAAACCTATGATACAAGCTACCAACGAGTATAATTTGCTCAAAAATATGGCACAAGCAACCAACGAGCATAGGCCACTTAAACCTATAGCACAAGTTGCCTTCGAGCATAACTTGCATAGACATAGCTCGTACAAGACATCAAAAGAAACAAAGCAAGGTTCAAAATTTTTAACAAAAAATGCCAACTGGTCAAAGTGATTAAAAACTTCATATAGATCATGCAGGACAAAACTAGAATATTCAAAGAGGGATTATGAAAAGTAATAAGATATAATTCCTATCATTGATAATTCTTTACATATACAATTAATGCAAGACATCGAACGAGCTTAAATTCATTGTGCAAGATGCTTAGAACATGAATAATACCAAAGTAAGTTGCTCAAATTTTTAGAATAGAACTACGCAACATTCAAAAAGCATTTGATATGAACCAATATCAATGGTCGTGGACAAAGAACTTGGTAATAGTAAACAGCTAAGACCTCTCACGTGATCAGAAAGATTAAAAGGGAGGAGAGTAATACATGTACTATCACAAATAAGAAAAAATCACCAAATAAATGGTCATTATAAAAGTTTGATTGAAATGCATAAGCAAAACAAGTCATTATATGAAAGAAGATGAAACATTAATACCTAATTTTATTACATGAATGATCATATTGTTTACAAAAGTCCCTACACTAAGAAAGTAATTCTTATGGCTTACATTACGGGAACAAATTTCTTGCTGATTCTTTCTCAAATCCTTAGAAAGTCAAAAAGTCATCATTATGTTTACCTTGCCTATCTCAAATAGTTGCTCATTAACTAGCTCTCCATTATCATCCAAATTTACTCTTATTAATCTCCTTTGCTTTTCCTTGTTGGACCATGCCACCAAAAAGAATTCGACAGTTAAATTTGCAAGAGCTATTTCTAGAAACTCTTACCATGAAATCTATTATGGGTAGATAATGATTCATTAATGCACCTTAGAATCCATCGTTACCTAAACATGAGCACAATTTGGTAGTAAGAATAATTTTAGTAACCCAAAGAATGCAAATTTTTGTAACCTTTTGGAAAGCAATTTATGATTTTCCCATGAGGTCTTTTCTCATTATTTGGCATAATGTTTATAAGGCAATGCTAGATCTCAGATCTTGTGAGTGGCATCATGATTTCTATAAAAAAAACACCAAATTCCCTCTAAATAACTTTAATTATGGTGATCCATATCTCTAAAACTCATTGACAAATGTTAAGAACATGAAGTAATGGATAATTAAAATGGAATGTGAAGAACATTGGGAAAAATCAAGGGAAAACTATGAATTTAGTGATGACAAAGAGACAAAGGAAATTTATAGGCTAATGATGTTCAAATGAAAGGCTAAGATTGAAAGAATTGAATGGTTAAGAGTTAATTGCACATGGATGATGGCATTAAAGTATGGATAATAATAGCTTTGATGAAGTTTAATAATGATTAAAAGGAAGCCAATTCTTGAGAAATGGATAGGAAAGTAACAATTAACAAGTTTTGATGTTAATTAATTATCAACAACAATTCCAAGACAGTAACAAGAAACTACAAAAGCAAGGTAGGAGATTTCCAGTTAAGAATCTCCTTTGGGTGATCATATGCTTAACTGTCTTGCTCAAGAGTAAGATCACCTTAATCACTTAGACAAGCCTCGTCCAACTACTTAAGGAGGGGCTAGTAGTAAACATAGGGCTAACAATCTAGTGAAACAACTAAATAGTTGAAACCCAAAGCCTAATTCAACAATTCAGTTGAGGGTTTAGGTGAATAGAAGATCCTTTTACCTCTTCACACATCTACAAATAGAGAGGAATGAGTTCAATTTATTATTATTAAATATTTCACTCTCTCATTTTAATTTTTTAACTTTAGCATTAGAGGGGCTTTAGTGGTCCCCATCATTCAAGCCTTTGTGTAGGTGAATTTTGGCAATTGTATCCAACTATTAGAGATTGGAGTGTTCATCACTATACGTAGCTTGGTTCCTTATACATCTCTAACTTCTTTGTTATAATTTCTACTAGAATGATTACATGCTTGTCCACCATTCGTTTATTCATATATCCCTAGACTACTATACCTACCTTATTTCTTGAGTAACTACATGGGACTAAAGGCTTTATATGCCATTCATTCATCCAAATACCATATAGTTTGGTTACCCTAATACTCTTGCAGACTCTCATTGCCTCTGTCCCATGCTCATTTCACTTATCTTAGCCCCACATTGGCCCATGTGGTCTAATGTTAGCTTTCAACTTATATCAAAATCACTTATGCCTTTCTAAGTCCTTTTTCTTTTAAACCACTTGACTTCTAGTTTTACATCTATCTTTTCACATAATAATAATAAATTGAACTCAAACCAAACCAATCATAATTGATGCAATCTGTATGTACAAGTTCATTTTGCCATATGATGTCTTATACCCTACACCAAGAGAATGATAGATGTACTCACCTTATACCTTAAATGTTCTTAGAGATTATTTAGACTTCAACCTCATTTGGTAGTCCATCATTGGTTTCCAAGCTTTCAATTGTCCTCTTATGGCTTAAGAAACTTCTTGAAACATTTCGATCAATTAGTAGTGGTTCCATGGTCATTGGAACTTTAGACTTTTATTTATTAATAATTAAAGTCTTGAAATTTAGCTAAAAGCATCAACAAAAGATATAGTTGATAGAAAAGTCTTAGATTTTTTAATCCTTACCCCATTGATGTTGTTGAACTCTTTAATAGTTGCCAAGGTGCCACTTTACCCATTTCTTCTTTTTAAGACTTTCATTTATTAATAAATAAAGTTTTGAAACTTAGCTACAAGCATAAACAAAAGCTATAGCTGGTAGGAAAATCTTAGATTTGTTAATCTTTTTTAGGGTGTTTTCATTCCCATCTTCATCAAAGTCATTCAAACTTTTCCTTAAGAACCAACAAAGCTTCCCATTTCAGCCTAAGGCCAAGTGGCCTTAGTTTCCCTCTCTCTTTAGTTGTCTTCACTCTTATCCTGATCAAAGTCACTCAAACTTTTTCTTATAAACCAAAAAAGCTTGCCCTTTAGCCTAAGCCGAGGGGGTCTTAAATTTCCTATCTTTCTCTTTGCATTATGAGTTCCTTTTATAATTTAGTCTGTAAGGTTTGGTTGACTGGAGACTCTAAAATAGTGTTAGGTTTTCATGAAAGTTGACTAATGTACTCTTTCAAGCTTTCTCTAACTATTTGAAGCATTACTTTTTCCAAATGACCTCTCTTTTTTATTGTTATATTAGCCTCAACTTGTCCTCCTAATTATTAATGTCATTGACTCGAGGTTTCACATTAATGAACTCAGTCTTAATGTGATGTGATCTCTTTATGAAAATAGGCTCAAATCTAATCTATTTTACCAAATATACTAAGTTAGATTAGGTTAAATATACTTGAATAATAAAAAAAACTCACATAATAAGGAATTGCCAAAATTCATTATCCCAATTTAAATCACTTAATTATTAAATTGGGAAACTTGATAACAAATTATCTAAGTCAAATATCAAGGAGAAAAGCAAAACTTGCATAAGATGTGGTTGCATGGAAATGACATATATCCACTTAACAAGTTTAGATTGCAAGATAAAAAGGAGTATAAGTGGTGTATACTAAAAACGGGCCTCGCAAGGACGAGCCCCCGAGGAAACGAAAACCAGTTCTCGCAACCCAGCAAGGAGCTATCTGGAAGCTTTGCCCAAGGTAACAGGAAGTAGCAACAGACGAAGACAAACGCTAAACCCTGCTTCACTCGTCACTATGGAAACGACGAATGTAAGGAGTACGTTGCGAAGAACCACACCCCAGCGACAACGTGACTTAGCAATAAGAGCTCAAGGGTCGAATCAGCATAATAGTCGATCGCTCTTCTCGCACTCGCTTCCCTCGCTACGACGACCCTCACAGCTTCCCAAGGTAAGGAACTCTCACTTGAGACAACAGAATATCTTGCCTGATATGGTAACAGCTATAAGCCTGCTAAGTCAGCCCGAGAATCCTACTTCCACAGCCTATAGTCGGAATGTGGTCTTTTCATTATCTTTTCTTATTTATCTGATGTAACATAATTGTAGCTTGTAATTAATGCTCTAAGCTCATCCTTCCTCTATAAATAGGATGGCATTATTAGCAAGAGAGGGAGGAGGACCAATCCTGGTAAGTAGAAACTCTGATAAGTTACAGTAATGAAATCTCTACTGTGGACGTAGGGTCCAGTAAGATCTGGATTTGGCCGAACCACGTAAAATCAAGTGTCTCCCCTTATAATCTTTCTACCATCTACTTGATCTATATCATTTTTCCTCATCTGTAAACCCAGAACAGGCCTGGGATCCCGAAGAATCTCCCATTGGCCGAATTTTGGGATATAACCAAATTCTGACGTCAACATTTTGGTGCGTCTGTGGGGATCCCACCTGTTCTGATTGATTTCTCATTGTCATGGCCAAAGGAAGGGTTACTATGGCCTAGATGCATGATGCCAGACCCCAGACGGCCATGTTTCGATGACAAGTTCATCCGCTGCCCCTGTGATAAGGGCAGCCGCTGACCTCTCTCAGGCCGATTTGGTGCAATTGGCTCTCACTGCTAACAGTGTTGAAGAGCCGCAGATTTGGCTCTAACATCAAGAGAAGCTTGAGCATATGATAGGGGAGTTGACTAAAATAGTCTCGATGTTGGTACAGGCGCAAACCCAGAATGTGCATGCACAAGCTGAACCCGTCGTGCCTGAAGTAGAACGTTCTGACGAAATAGACCGAGAACAGGAGCCATATCGCCATTCATGTGGTCAGAACAACGGAGCAAGTCACCAAATTCCTGGTCACGGATTGGGGGCTTAGATGCTATGATGGAAGGTCTCCTCTGAAGAGTCAGACATTTGGATCAGTGCCCTTGAGCTCAAAATGACAGGGAGTGTCTTGGAGAGCAAACCCTTTCTCTGAGGAGATTGTGAAGGAGACTCTGCCATACAAGTTATAAATCCCCGCCATCCCGTTGTATGATGGAGACAGCGACCCGTACAGCCACCTGAACTTGTTTAATATCCAGATGGACCTTCAAGCTTGTAGCCCTTCGGTCAAATGCCGTGTTTTCCCAGCCACCTTGGGGAAAGTCTTCCGTGCGTAGTTCAAGAGCCTCTTGGCTCGTAGCATTCACAGCTAGGGAGAGTGCCAGGAAAAGTTTATCAACCAGTATCAGGCACTAAGAAGGCGACTTGCACCCCCATGCCATCTTGCTACCATCTTCCAAGGTAGGCAAGAAGTGCTAAAGGATTATCTTGCTTGCTTTACGTGTGAGGTCAACAATGTCGAGAAGACCTTAGATGAAGCCATTATGACCGCCATCTCTACGGGACTCTGCAGGGATGGAAAACTATTTAAAAGCCTGTATAAATACCTAGTGAGCAATCTGAGAGAGTTTTATGAACGGGCCATGAAACAAGTCAGATGGGACGAAACAGTCGGCCCACAAAGCCTCGAGACAGGTAGTTCGACGTCGAACAAGAAAAGAAGCAACCGTGGGGGCGGGAACGACAACCCCGAGCCTCGATCTGTGAAGAAGGGAAAGGATGAAGGGCCTTCATTTCAGGCCCTCCACAGCACTTATAGCATCTTGTTAGATGCTCAAGATAAAATCTTCGCAATGGAGAAGGATAAGGAAGACTTCAGACAGCCTCCACCCTTGAAAACGCCTGGCAAATCCAGAATCAATCGAGGGAAATTCTGTGCGTATCACAAAGAGTTCGGGCATATCACCTCGGAATGTTGGGTACTGCGAGATGCTATTGAAGATCTCATTAAGAAAGGATGCCTACACGACTACATCGTGCGGCCTTCCAAGTAACAGAACAGGTCCCACTACCACGGGGCTGAGCGAGAGCAATCCCCTACAGGACGATTTTCTAAAAAAAAAAACTTTTACGATTATTTGTAAATTGTATTAACGCTTCCTAAACTTGTGTACTAATATGAAGTTTCCTTTTGGTAGGATACCAACATCTACCGCTCGCACATTGTCGATCCGTCATAAGTCATATGAAAGGCAAAAGCACTTTGATCTATTATTTAAGGCCATCCCTCGAAGTTTAATCCAGAGACGAATTGACGAATCTCTTAACCAGTTAGGTTGTGGGCTCGCTGAGGCATGGAGACTCTTTAAAATAAACTCACCCAGTCGGTTAAGCTGTGGGCTTACTGACTGGCCAGCATAGCAGATGTGCTCGCTGAGGCATGGAGACGCTTTAAAATAAACTCACCCAGTTAGTTGAGTTACGGGCTTACTGACTGGCCAGTATAGTAGACGTGCTCGCTGAGACGTGGAGACACTCAAAAATGACTCACAAACTGAGCCTTGTGCTTGCTGAGGCGTAGAGGACGCTGTAAAATACACCTCTTGGGCACAAGATCACCCCGACCACAAGATTGGTCACCCCTTGGGCACAAGATCACAAGATCGCCCTAGCCACAAGATCAGCCACCCCCTTGGGCACAAGATCGCCTCGACCACAAGATCGGTCACCCCTTGGGCACAAGATCGCAAGATCACCCCGACCACAAGATCGGTTACCCCTTTGGGCACAAGATTGTGAGATTGCCCTGGTTACAAGATCGACCACCCCATAAAGTTAGAGTGAATTGAGTTTCTATAATTATAGCACTTTTAGTCCATCTTTGTGTTTGGTTGATAATCCTTTCATTGATTTTGTTGAGTTCACATTCCTTGCTGAATTTC
>JANHAO010014064.1:0-15531 GCA_026873985.1 Saraca asoca | reverse complement strand
TAATCAATCATTTATCATTTGGGGGAGGAAGGATAGTATTTCATTGCTACAAATATGGATTATTTAAAAGAATAAGACATGTATTGGGATGTTTCCTTTGAACTATACAAAATTGGATTTTTCTTTTGATAGATATAAAAAATTGATAGTTGAAGGGAATTCTCCAATAAAAAATGGATTATAGGAGTGCGTGACTTGAACTATTTCTACGTAGATATATAACTTTATCTTATCTACCACATTTGAATTTACAAGTCAATGTGTCTTCATTCCAACCATAGTGTAAGCCCCTATAGAGGGTAAGTTGGTTCTCTTAAAAAGAATCTTTTTATGATCAGACTTCATCATGTTCTGCATGAACAAGCTTCATAATATCTAGTAGAATAGGTGATGCTATAATCCAAATGGATTGCAACTTATCTATTTTACTTAATTAAATATTGCAAAAATGTATTCATTTCCTTGGCATTTTCTATTTTTGATAATATCATAGTGAAATAAGGAGATCTAAGGAAGAACAGAGGCTAGATTATATTAGTAACAAGGAAATCTTATATATGTAAACAGTCTCTAGATTTTGGGAGGGGGTGATAAAGGCCCATTGTAAGTTTGAGATGACCTAGAAAACACTTGATCATGATCAACTTTGCAAGCCTACTTGGGTGTTGAGCATTTACTTAATTATAAGTTAAAAGAGTTGAATTACTTGCAATGGATAGTTTAACATCAAAAAAGAAAATCTAGTAATTTTTCATCATACAAACCAAATGTATGTTATATAAGAAATATATATCTATATGTTATCCACACAGACATATATATTTCTTATATAACATACATTTGGTTTGTATGATGAAAAATTATCATATCTGATTCTTTTGGAGGATAGATTAAATCAATATGAAATCGCCTATCCTGATAACAAAAAAAACCTGACTTTAATGATCTTGTATTAAGAGATAAACTAGCTAAAGGAATGGTTCATAATTATTACGAAGAACTTGCATGGTCCAACGATCTTTTATATATTTTTCTAGTAGTAATTCTAGGTATTATTGCTTGTAACATAGGCCTAGCAATTCTAGAACCATCAATGATGGGGGAACAAGTGGATCCATTTGCAACCCCTTTAGAAATATTGCCCGAATGGTATTTCTTTCCTTATATTTCAAATACTTTGTATAATGCCTAATAAGTTATTCGGTGTTCTTTTAATGGTTTTAGTACCTGTGGGATTATTAACAATATCTTTTTTGGAGAATGTTAATAAATTCTAAAACCCATTTCATTGTCTAGTAATGACAATCATCTTTTTGATTGGTACAACAATGACCCTTTGGTTAGGTATTGGAGTGACATTACCTATCAAAAGATCCCTAACTTTAGTTCTTTTTTAAAATGATTTTTTATAGGCAAAATCTAGAATATCCTTAATGGGCTGGCAAGTGGCCCAAGCTCTACAGAACCTGAGTTCGCTAGGATGCTCAGAGCACCAAGTTCCAGCTCACATTGCTAGCGACCTCCTCTGTTCTAGCTCACCCCAACAAGAATGAGCACAACCTCACTATCTCGAAGGTAGAAACTCCCTTGGGTCGAAGGCTCTGGCTCACGATGTGTGTCTATTAACCCAAGAGCTTGTTAAGTAGGAGACAAGCATATGTATTGCCTAGCAGACACATGGGGGCTGCTTATAGGAGGCAATCTATAGAAGCTGACTTATAGGATTTTGGTGTAGTTCATTGATCAATTATCGAGGCCAATTGAGATTAAAAAATTTATAAATCGAGCTACCTAAACTACTTGTAGTATAGGCAACACTGGGTCAAGCCCTTGCATCATTTTGGATGATATCAATCAGATTAAGAGATGGAAATAAAGGGGGGTTGACAGTATCTATTCTAATCAGCAAACTACAATGCAGAAATAAAAATAGAAGAAAGTAAACCAACCCATCCAAGGAAATCAACTAAACTTGAGATTAATGCTTCCTTGATCACTAAATATTCATCCAATTGTTAATCATATTTTCTAGCCTTAAATTATAACAAGAAGCCTTGAAATGATTAAAGAGTCTTAAGCAAAACTCAACTAGCAAACAATCCATCAAAAGCTTAATACATTGCTTGGTTTCTGCCATTCTCTTCTAAAGTGATTATCAAGCAATAACCATATAGTCATCCAAACCAAATGAAGCCATTCAATTGAAAAAACTCAGTAAAACTAGAAAGAAAAGGAGAAGAAATGACAAATAAATGAATGCAAGGTGAAACCAGAATCTCAGCATTAATGTTCAAGTTGTTAATCCCTTGGACTAATTACAAACCTAACCTTCCAAGGAAGGCATGAAAAATACAGAAAAAAATGAAGAAAACATCCTACACTACTCTTTGGAACTTTCTAAAAACTAAACTAAAAACTTGCTTAAAAGACTCAACTAAAAGAGTGTTTAACCTCGGGAGAAAGAAAACTAGCTATTGGCTGTGGAGTAGGGTAATCATGATGGCTGGTGCAACTGGTTTGCTTACTGCCACTCCATTTGCATGTAGTGTGCCAATGCAGCTGCATCTTTTGGTTTTCTTCTGAATTATTGGCTTCCAGCTGGTTGAGTGTGAGCTGGTGCAAGGGAAAGTCCATTGGGCCCAAGCTTCATGCCAATTGGGGCCTAAAAATCCAATTCTACAGAGGCCCAATTCATCAACATTTTGTCTTTGATTTGAAGCTTCATTGGCACACCTAAATTGATGGATTCAGGTTTGGAAGTCTTCATGAAAGTTGTAGCTTTGTGTCTTAACTTCCATTTGGGCTTAGTTTGACCTCATTTGGACTTGTGTATCTCCAAATATGGTCAAATGAATTCTCAGAGGTCTGGTTGCTCGGGACAAGCTAAGGTAGCATTTTGGTCTTGAATTTAACTCCAAATTTAGATAGTCAATTGTGCGATTCAGCCTTAGGAGCCTTCATGAAGGTTGTAGAGCCATGTCTTAGCTTTCCTATAAGATAGGAATCACATTAATTGAACACGTTTAGCTCAAGCTATAGCCAGAATACAGAAACTACTCAACAAAGCCAAATTCTGTAAAATTTCTTCTAATGAATCCAATTGACATCACACTTTAAATATACAATAACACAGCTGAAAGTAAGTCATTTTGAACCTTAAAAAGCTTAGTGAGAGGACAATTAAATGAGTGAAATATTTTGTTATCATTCATCCTGTCTTATACGTTAAATGTTTGATGTAATAGATTTACTACATGTAAAATGACAATTGTTACCTCCTCTCCTTTATAAATAAGAGGAAGGAGATGAATGCTGGGACAAACTGAAGCCACCATGCTAAAACTCTGTAAAAATAGTTTTAGACCAATACACTATCGTAGATGTAGAGTCCGGTTCTGTCTGGATTTCACTGGCCCACATTAAAGGCTCTGTGGTTTTTGTTGCCCTTCTTCTTCTTCTTATCTTTAGTATTCGTTTACTGTATTTGCAACCAAATTACAACTTGAGATCCGAAAAGAATCCTCTGTTGACTAGAGTTTGGTCCAGAACCAAAATCCACCATCAACATTTTAACATTGTTTGTGGGGATTTCATCTATTCTTTGGTTTGTTTTCTACTGTAATGGCGAAGGGAAGAGCCACTAGAGCTTCAAATGCATTGTTTAATCTTCCAGAAGGTCATGTGTCTATGACTGACTCTTCCACTACTCCCATCATTGGCACAACCATTGGCTTGCCCTCAGCCAGTTCTGTTCAACCTGCTGCTATTGCCAATGGCACTAATGGAGGGTAAATTTGGCTCCAACATCAGGAAAAATTGGAAAATATGATGGGAGAGCTGACTAGAGCAGTCATGATGCTAGCACAAGGTGTGTAGAAGTAAGCTGAAGTTGATGCACCTATAAATGTTCACCAGTAATAGCAACTTGGACATTTGGGCAATCCTAATAAGAAAAATTCTCTAGCTCATTGCTCACAAGAGTAAACTCCAGGTTGTAGCTCTCGTGACCATGAAGACCAAAAGACCCAGCAATCTTCTAGCCAATAATCCGGATGCGAGACCCAATGGTTGAAGAGTTATTTCAAAAAATGATCCAGCTGGATGAATACCTTTGAGCCCCAAATGACCAAGCTCACTATGAAGAAAGGTTGCCATTCTCTAAGGAAATCGAGACTCAGGCCCTCCTTCTCAAGCTCAAGGTCCCTGCGATTCCATAATACAATAGGGACTCTGATCTATACAAGATGGACTTGCAAACGGCTAATCCTTTAGTCAAATGTTGAGTTTTCATGGCCATGTTGGGAGGTATACCTCGAGCCTGGTTCAAAAGCCTCCCAGCTCACTTGATTTGTAGTTAGAAAGACTATCAGTAGAAGTTCATCAACCAGTACCGAGCTTTGAAGAGACAACTCATGCCCCTTGTCTTCTTGCTATGATCTTCCAGCACAAGCATAAGTCATTGAAGGACTACATCACCAGATTCAGGATAGAAACCAATTCAATAGAGAATTCGTTGAAGAAACCATGTTGGCAACAATCTTTATGTGACTCTACAAAGATGGAAAGCTGTACAAAAGCCTGTACAAGTCCTGATGAGGGATTTGACTAAGTTTTATGAGCGAGATGCTAAACAAATCAAGTGGGAAGATACTTTTGGCTTAGGAAAATTTGACAGGAAGGATGAGAAAGATGGCTCCTCCCATAACAAGAAGAGGGGTGATGTGGACCAGGGTGATCACTCTTCTGAGCAAACTGCGAGGAAGTCTAAAAGGCCCAGAGGAGAGTTCCCTCAACATTCAGATCACCACAAGTGATACAACATCCTATCAGACTCTCAGGATAGGATTTTTATGGCAGAAAGGGATAGAGAAGACTTTAGGAGACCTACTCCCATATAGATCCCTTACAGGCAGAGAAACAAGCAGGAGTTTTGTGCCTATCACAACTAGGTCGGACATGGGACCTCAAACTATCGAGAACTCAGGGATGCGATTGAAGACCTGATCAAAAGAGGCCATCTAAGAGAGTATGTTATATGGCCTACGAGGTAGTGATCCCAGCATCCCCACTAAGATGCTGGCCAAAAGCTAGGGGGCTCAATCAGAATTATACATTGATAATGTATCTTAAATTCAAAAGTTAATGTAAATACTTTCCTTTGTCCCTATTGAAAGCTATTTACCAATTGGCTTGGTGTTATTGTCTTCATCTTTCTTTGATTTACTTCTCGCTATCAAATGTTTGCAATTCCCGTAGCTCGTATGTGGTTAACTCTTTCAAATCTCTTAATTGACTTTGTGCCAGCCATGGCCTTTAGTTTGGTTGAGGCCCCCCAGAGCTCATTCTAGAGATGAATTGATGAAGTTGCCAGCTTTCTGAGTTGAGGCCCCCTGGAGCTCATTCCAGAGATAAATTGATGAAGTTGCCAGCTTTCTGAGCTGAGGCCCTCCAGAGCTCATTCCAAAGATGAATTGACGAATTGCCAATGTTACTGCACACTCGCTGAGGTGCCAGGGTTTATCCCAAAATAATTGCCAGCTTTCAAGCTAAGGCACTGGGGTTCATTCAGGAACAATTCCAACTGAGCTACGGGCCTGCCGAGGCGTGGAGATGCTAAAAATAAACTTACATTGCTACTGTAGCTATGTGCTTGCTGAGGCAAGGAGGCACTCTTAAACACTCAATGCCAGCATAGTTGTGTGCTCGCTGAGGCACAAAAATTAACCTAATTATTTGCCTAAGGTAACAAGACTACTATGATTCATAACTCTTATGTGACTATATGTTCGTAGCTCTCATGCGACCCAATGTTCATAGCTCTTATGTGATTTTCTGCTAATTACAGTTCTTATGCGATTTGGTCATATTATATGTGTGAGATGTTTCGCTCATGCCTATTGCTTATAAGAGAATTTGGTCGATTGGCTATTTGAGCATTTCATCGTGAACCACAAGAGTTTGCGTTATTATCTATGGGATGCAGAAAGTTGAGAACAACACACAGAAATCACAAAAGAAGGTTTTATTCAAGAAAAAGCCTCAATGAGGTAAAATTACAAAAGAAAAAGTCAAAATACAAGTCAGAGGAAGCTATAGCTAGTTCCTTCTGGAAGAAAGATTACTGCACAAGGGGAAAGCTCCTGGCAATCAGATGGCTGGCCACTGAGAGGAGAACCTTTGCCAGCTAGAACTCATGAGCTTGCTTAAGTCCTCAAATTCTTTTTCCAGCACCCTTCTCAATAGCAAGCTCTTCCTCAACTTGACTCTCGTCAATCGAAAAGGGAACGAGCATAACTGCTCCTCAATCTTCTCGATCAACGGCTCCTTTCCTAGTTCACAAAAAGAGCAACCCAAGAAGCGACAAGAGCCTGACCGCAAAATCCTAAGGCAAAGTTGTTAGGACATAATTCGAGATCTGTGTGAGATCTCTCCACGTTATTAGAGAAGTTATGTATTCGAAGCTTCTTATGCAGTAGGCCATACACACCACAACGGAAAGATAGAATGCTAAAAATAAGGGAAGTTATCTGGGATATTCATGGTCTACTTGGTGGAGGAGCAAAGGAGACTCCTTCTGCCTTAAATAGAGCCAAGCCTGACTTCATCGAAAGGACCAGATGAATCTCCCAACCACTTTCATTTATTGCCTTGGAAAAGAAAAAGGCTGACTCACCAATAATCATGAGGTGCATACTGCAGGAAGTATGGCCTAGAATAGATGAAATGACCAATTCGGTGAAGGCTTTGACTAAACTGAATTCCACGAAGGGAATGACCTCTAGCAAATTTTAACTCCCAGCCCACAAAGCCAACTAAGAGTTAGGGGGCTTATGTTATAGGTGAAATCTAAAATATACTTAATGGGCTAGCAAATGGCCTAAGCTCTACTAAACCTTAGTTTGCTAGGATGCTCAAAATGCCAAGTTCTAGCTCATGCCACTAGCGACCTCTTTTGCTCAAGCTCGCCCCAACGAGAATTAGCTCGACCTCATTACCTTAGAGACAGCAACTCCCCCAGACCGAAGGCTCTGGCTCGCAATGTGCGATCGTTAACCCAAGAGCTCATTAAGTAGGAGACAAGCATATGTATTGCCCAACAGACATATAAGGCCCGCTTGTAGGAGGCAATCTGAAAAAGCTGACTTACAGGATTTTAGTGTAGTTCATCTTGTCTTATACATTAAATGTTTGATGTAAAAGATTTACTGCATATAAAATTACAATTGTAACCTCATTTCCTCTATAAATAGGAGGAAGGAGATGAACGTCGAGATGAACTAAAGCCATCATACTGAAACTCTATAAAAATGCTTTTAGACCAATACACTACCATGGACGTAGGGTCTAGTTCTGTCCAGATTTGGCCAAACCACGTTAAAAGCTCTATGTTCCTTGTTGCTCTTCCTCTTCTTCTCATCTTCAGTATTTGTTTACTATATTTGCAACCAAATTGCAGCTTGAGATTCAAAAAGAATCCTTTGTTGACTGGAGTTTGGCCCAGAACCAAAATCTACCGTCAACATGATTCAATTGTGAAATAAAATATCATGCTATGTGTATTGTGTATCTAGGGAGAATTTGCTTTGAAACAAATAATCCCTAGATACATCTATTTGATTTTCCCATTTTTAATGTATTCCGAGTATATGATGGGTTTGTGCTAAAAACTTAAAACTCACATTTTATTTTCATTTTTTTAGAAAAAATATGAAAAATAGGTTAATGTATTTTTAATTTATGCAATTTGACCTTTTGAGACAATTATAGATCTTGGGAGGAAACTCAAATTAGTTAATAAAAATAGATTTTAATACTATTTTGTTTTTCTTTTTCTTAGTTTAGCCCCTCTATCATGAAAAGTAAACAAGGGTAAACTAACTCTGTGTTGATTGTTTTCTAAATTTAACTTTTTTCTTATTTTACTACATGTGAAAATGGAATAAAAAAATCAATCAAATTCTGGGTGGTTTCACAAAGTGCTTCTTTAGGAGGTAAACTTCCATTTGTCCATATTTCAAGAAAAAAGTAACTCTTGTTTTTTAGTCTCATTTAAATAAGAATAAACACTATGATTTGCATTTCAAATAGGCATGAATATGACATCTATAGGATAACTTCCATCTTGAAATTTATTTGGTGTTTTTATATGATATGGACGATTCCTCTCAATTTGTAATTCGATACACAAATTAATAGATTTGATTAGGCTAGCTATATGTTGTGTATTATCAATGACTTCCACAAAAGAGGTAAAATGATATCTTGATCAGTTACATATTTAGGACCTTTGACACAAATAGACATACCTTGAGTTCCATACAAATTATCTCATAATACAATTTCCTTCAAATTCATTATAATTTCATGTACTAATTCTTGAATCCCTACCATGGTATAATATTCATGTGGTATTTTATTAGATTTTGCATATGTGATACATGTTCCCTCTATTTCTCCTAGCAAAGCTCTTTGCATTGCGATGCCTATTGTATCGGCTTGGCCTTTCATAAGTGTAGACAAAATAAAATGTCCATAATAAAGATGCTTATTGTCTACTCTTAATTCAACACACTTCCATTGTGATGTTCGAGTAGATATTGTTACTTTCTCTTAAACCATAGTAATAAATTTTGATCAAGTCCTTGAATTTTTATTTCTCTTGAAATTGCTTCCATGTTTGTTTTTACTTTTACACATGTCTTTTTTTAAGGGGCCTACATCCATTATGTGGCATAGGGGTTATATCTTGCATGAAATTTAATAGTATACCACTTTTATGAATAGCCTTTAATGTTGCATCTCTCCCATGATTGGGACCTTTTCTGATGACTTCTTGTTGTTGCATGCCTTGATCCAATGTTGCCGAAATAGCATTTCCTATTGTGATTTAGGCTGCAAAGGGTCTCCCCTATTTTGTACCCTTGAATCCACAAGTATTGGTAGAGGACCAAGAAATCACTTGACTGCGTACATATATAATAGTCATAATGGTATTATTGAAACTAGCTTGAACATGCATGACTCCCTTTGGTATTCTATGGGCATTCATTTTTATGTGAACAAATTTTTGGTATAGGTTATGTCATATTTTATTATCTCACAAATTTAAGTTAGGAAAATATGTTTAATGTCAAAAACAAATCTTTTATTTCAATATTTATTACATTATATTATTTATAGAATTAATTTGTTGTATTATATTATTCTATTTTATAGAATTATGTTCTATAATATATTATAGTTCTATAGTAGAATTAAATAATGAATTTCAAATTCATTTCTATATTTCTATCTAGCCTATTTCTACTTTAATTATTTATATTTAATTATTAATTATTTACATTTCCATTTCAATTGTTTATATTTCATGTTCAATATAATATATTGAATATGAAATGAATTTTTCTAATCTTAATTGAAATTCCATTCTTTAATTTGTGCATATAGTCCTTTAGCTGTAAAAAGCTCTCTTTTTTGTTTTTGGAAATATTATCCTCATTTTTGTTTATGTCTTGGATTGGAACAAATTACTATAATTTGTCCTCGCCTACGGATCAATTGAAAGTTTTTTGCAAATTTTACGAACAGGGGCCCTTATTTTCATAATTTTCATTCCTTAATTTAATTATGAATCTATTTTATTAGAAGAAAATGAGATTTCTTGAAATTTAGAACTTTTAATTTTATCCCTTAAGAAAGGAATGTTGAAGTTGAAAAAATAGTCTAACCATTCTAATCTTTGGTTTAGGGTCTATAAATTATGTCTTTCGATTCACTCAAAAAATGACTTCCTTCTATTTTTTGTTTTTACTTTAAGTAATATATGTATAAAACTATTTTGAATCCTTTCTAAACCATAACCTAAAATCAGACCTTCCATATCTAAAAGAACCCAAAATATACCATTGGGAAGTGATGCATCAATTGGAACTCAACCATCATAAAATCATTTTTTTTTTTTGTTTATTCTCTTCCTATTTGAGTTTTGAAAACCCTTTATATATTAACTAATGGACAAGTAGTGACATTAGAAATGTGTTTTGTTCTCTCTTTTTTTCACCAATCTATATGTACATAAGTTTCTCATAGAATTTATATATTAGAAAGATTACCATATATAGCACAAAATTTCTCCTCCAATTCTTTCTAATTGAGCCTTTCGATCTATGTTATTCCTCAAGAAGTAGAAAGAATTACAATACTCATACCTCCTAAAATTTTCAGAATTTGTTGATAATTAGAATAGATTCATAGACCCAACCTACTAATTTGTTTTAAATGAAAAATAGTTTTATATGATCCTTTTCCATTTCTTTTATTTCGTAGAGTTAAAACTAAAATATTCTTGTCAATCACCTAATATTTTCTCATGCTTTCAATAAAATCATGCCGTAAAGTATTTTAATAATGCTTTCGATTATGTTAGTAGATAGTATTTGAATTGTTCCCTTTCTATTCATTTTAATATTTCGTATAGAGGTTATTATATCAGCAATTATATCCTTTCCCATGATAAACTAAAATGCTTGTTGCTCTTGACTTTAATATAATTCACATGCTATTTTTTATTTTCATTCCATTTTTATTTTGTATGGCTTCTTTTTTTTTTTTTTTGAATAATTAAAGAAAAGTATTCGTTTCTAATTAAAAAGGTATATGTGTGAGACATAATCTATTAATCAATTTATTCCATTCAAATAGATAAACATATCCTGATCATGTTTTATAATACCTTGGGTGCTAATGAAACTATTTTAGTGAACTTTAACTGTCTCAATGACAACCGCAACATTATCATCGTATTGTATTATCATACAATTATTACATTTGAATTCTTTACAAGTACATTCAATTATAGCTTTGATCACTTGTAATTTTTCTAAAGGTGTGTTTGGTGTTGCTTCTTTGATTATAGCAACAATAATGCCATCAATATAACCTTATCGTCAATTACTAGCTTATATGATTTGAATACACATCAATTTGTGGGCCTTGTTATTATTGGCTAGATTCAAATGGGTTTGAGGTTGAATCATATTATTTTTTATTTGTTCTTTCAATACAAAGGTCAAAGTTAAAAAGAAAAATTAGACATATTGTTTGTTTATGTAAAAAATAAACCAAACCTACAATTGCAATTGTTTTTTCATTCCAAACATTTATTTTTCTTTGCTTTGGTTTGAATTCTTATCCAAAAACAATAAATTGAGTTCGTATAGGAATTTTGGATGCTATTGCTAAAATAGCTTTTCTAGCTATATTTTATGTGATTGCAATCATTTCATAAAGTATTCTACCTAGTTTAACAATAGCTACCCAATATTCAGGTGATCCTTGTCCTGAATCCATACATGTTTCTGGAGATCTTACTGTAATTGGTTTGCCTAGAAATATGCATACCTATATCTTTCCACCATGGATAGTATTTCATGACAATTACTGGCATCTTGCCTCTATTTGTCTAGATGTGATCCAAGCAGGTTCAAGTGTCATAAGAGCTTATCTATCGAAGCAAATATGATTACCTCAATAGGATATTCCTTTCTTTCTTTCTCTATACTATTTATAGAATCTAGTTCTTTTAAGGTTACAGTTGATGGTTTTTTCTTACTCTCATCTCTACTATAGAATCATACATGAAATTTTCACCTCATATGGCTCCTCAAGAATGAAACAATTAGAAAAAAAAAGAATATGCATTTCTTTTTCTAATGAATAATTGAATAAAAATATACTAAATTGTGGTGTTTTTTGAGATTTCATCAAATTTATTTGGTATATCGGAAATTAGTATATATCTTGTTTTGATATATAACAAAACATGTATTCTATTTTACAGTCTATGTTATAAACAATTTTTGCTACCTATATAAAACTATATAATAATGTTTTGTTACTTATAATATAAGGTAAGGTTATAATTAGTCTTTATTTTATTTTTCCATTTATTATTATATTGGATTGGTTCAAATTTTGAAATTCACAATACAATAAAAAATTTTCATGAGCAGATATTTGCTTGTTCATTATCTATTCCATACGTAGGGTTTAGCTCTATATGACTCCTTAGAATGAATATATTTGTCTTTGGTTTATTCGCCATCCCATTCGATGAATCATTAAGATTCCAAATCTTATCCGCTCACAGGTTCCATTGTTCCCATCTCTTCTCAGTTAATGGTTAGGTCTTAACTCAACATCAAAACTCCTAATAAAATTTTCCTTTTTCTTTCTCAGTTTTTATTGACTTGTGGCTCTTGATTTGTTTGTTATATGGATATATTTATCTAGTTAAAATACGTTCAATTACTTATGGATTTTTTTACTATTGTTGCTTTCTTACGCTACCCTTTTATGAGATGACTCATAGACTTTACATTTTAGTTTTTCTCTCTTTCTTTCATCCTTCCACTTATTTGTATATTCTTATTGCTTCACAACTCATAATCTAATTAGTTTTTCCTTCTTTTTTTTTGCAATATTTGGTGGTTGCTAAAATGATATCACTAATATATCATATCTTGATTGGTTCTTTAGATCCATATAATGTAAAGTGATTAGTTGGTTATTAGCTCTCAATCATTTTTATTTTTTTTGTGAATCCTACCCATATTAAAAAACCAAAGGGTTTCATACTAAGTATAGCAATTCTGTGAATATCAAATGATTAATTGAATTTTTAATTCAACCTTAACAAGTTGCTCATTTTTTATAATCAATAGATGAAGATATGGGAAAGCTTTTTATTCTTTGTTTACAAATATCCAAATTTTTATTCTTAATACCCTATAAATAATTCAAACTATATAGGAACAATGATCAATCTTAGCTTGAATGGTTTGTAGAGGAACTCTTCCTTCTCTGATCCATTCAACACATGCAATTTCATTTCCATCCATATGTCCTCCAATTTATATTTGAATTCCTTTTATACCTACCTATTTGTTTAAATCAATAGCTTTTTTCATTACTTTACAAAATGAAACTTTATTCTTTAATTGTCCAGTTATAAATTTTGCAAGAATATTAGGGTGTCCATAAGGATTTGCATTTCTTGTAATCGCAATGTTGAGTTTTTGATTCACACAATTAAGTTTGTTTCGTATATTCATTAGTAATTCTTCAATTCTTTAGGGCTTACCTTCTCCTTTTATTAATATCTTTGGGAACCCATATAGATGATGGCTTGGATCATATCAAATCTTTTTTGAATCTTTATTCTTGTAATTCCTTCGACAGCAAAAGACATTCTCATATATATATATATATATATTACATAATTCTTGATATAATCTCTTATTTTTTTTATCTTCTTCTAAACTCTCAGAATAATTATTTGGTTGTACATACCAAAGAGAATGAAGACTGTGGTTTGTACCAAGTCTAAAATCGAGTGGATTTATTTTTTCCCCATAACTCTCTAGTATTATACATAAAATACATAAAATGACACGTCCTATCTAGGTGTACTTTTTGGTTTTTTTAAGTAGAAAATAACATAACCTAATATGACTTGCATCTTTCATACTTTATCCTAATCTATAATATCTTTAGATATATTTTTCAATCCAATAGTTATATGACAATTTAATTTATCAGATAAATTAGTCTTTTAGCTTGATTTTTTTCCAATTTTTTGTAGTATTACGTTTATTGACCTTCTTTTTTACTAATGAGTCAATTTGCCTCTTTGAAACCCATATTGTGACTGCATTTGCTTCTGCAAAATGAACCAATTTTAAAATAAGATGCTTGATAAGACATAAGTTCTATAATCAACTTGTCAGAACACCCACAAATTTTGTTAATTACTACTTTGTGTTGTAAGCAGACATGAATTTGTGTTGACTTAAAGCTTATATATTGGTTCTTTTTTCTCATATTTTTTTTATCATGGGGGGTTTTTGACTTTCACTAATACTATAAATGATTTCATTTTTGTTAATTATTAATATTTTTATTAATTTTTTCATTAATATTATAATATTATTTTTTTTAATAATATTATTAAAATAATTATTGCTATTATGAAATTATTAATAAATTATGCATGAACTTTATGTTTGTAATTTATTAATTACTAAATTAATGACGAGATTTATTATCATTTATGTATGTCAAATCATTTTGGGTATAATGGTAGATGCTCAGTGCTAAGTTACTATTGTTTCTTTTTTGGCTTTTGTGTTAAGTTTATATATTTTTCTTAAAAATGATTTTCTACAAAAGGATTTTTTTATTAAACATGTCAAAGTTAATTACTTTTTTTTTTTTGTAAAGATAAAAGAAATAAATTTGATTTTCTCTACTCTACTATATACTATGGCAATAAAGAATCCAATTCTCACTATATTTATTCCTTTTTCTACTTCTTCTTCTAAGTATAGGAAAACCCCAAGGAATTGCAAGTTTTTTCTACCAATTGGGGCCCTTCCTTTGCCACTCCTATGGGATGGCCCATAAGGTTCATAATCATTCCTCTTACTATAAGACGCTTACCTAGGCAACATTTAGATTCAGCTCTACCTTAACTTTATTGGTTTACCCTAGCATTCCTCACTTGTTCAACTATTGCTAAGCAATTTTTGGATACGAAACAGACCTCCCTAAAAAGTAATTTTAATGTGGCCGATTTCCCCTCTTTTGCAAGTAGTTTTACTGTAGCACCTATTATGCTAGCTAATTGCCCATCCTTTCCAAGTGTGATTTCTATGTTATGTATGGTCATGCCTAAAGGCATATTGGTTGAAGTAGATTATTCTTTTTTATCAATCAAAACCCCTTCCTAAACTATACAAGCTTCTTCCAAAGCATAGGACTTTTGGGATGTAGATGATGATATTATCTATACAGATGGATCTTATATATATATATATATATATCGTAGAATGAATTGCTACAAAATAGATATATAAGAATTAAAAATTTTTGAATCACTCATGTTATGTGATAAGTGGGAAAATTACATAATATTATATTAGTTTTAACCTCTTAAATTGTTGTTAACTTGTGATTTCTTTATTCTTTTTGCTTTGGTTTTGTATTTTGTTCTTTGGTACAACTTTGTTTTATGTCTTTCTTTGTAGGTTTGCAAGAAGGCTTGGAAAGGGAGGATGAGCATGAAAGTTCATAGCATATTTGGATCAAGGAGAAGCTAGGAGAGGAGCCCTTGCAAAGAATACAACTCAGCCATTTAAAGCAAAGAAAATTGCTCTAAACAGTCCCAAAGGACACTACCTGGTCGTGTTTGGTGCTGCCCTTTTTCTCCAAAGTTCTGCATTCACCAGCCTGAAAAACACCCTCATCGTATCCCAGGACACAGTCATGTTTTGGGTCTACTGCCTTGCAATTTAAGCTATTTTTCTACGCAACCAGAGGAGCTTTTAGATAGTTTTCATATAGCTTACGTAGGTTTTCTTATTTTAGGCATTTTTCTGAGTTGATTTAGAGATATTCTTATGGATTGAAGTTCTTGCAAAGATTCTATTTTCTTTTCATCAATTGACATCCTGGTTTTCTCTTTCAATCTTC